>CM021105.1:340999232-341214214 GCA_007115665.2 Sequoiadendron giganteum | reverse complement strand
TTTGGCCGAAAAGATACATGAAGGGTTGTTGAGTTTGCAACTAAATGATGCAGACACTCCATTTTTCTAGTATTCCATGTTGATGTATATGTTCTTGTATAAGAATGCTGATTTCTTCTATGAGAAGATCGAGTTAAGGCAGTCGATTAATGGAGAAAGATTACCAGTGTAGGTATAGACTGCAGATATGTCATATAATAGGGAGAATGCCAGTTATGTGTAGTTCAACAACTATTTTACTTCTAGATTAAGAGTGAGGTTGATTGTGAATGTGCCTAGAATTCCTGAGTAGTTGCATGACTTCCTCAGACCAAAGATGAGGAAGCCAGAGTTGAAGGTTTGCCACAACTGGGGTGATATTATTCCATACATAGTTAGCACCGTTTTGAGGGTGTATGGTTTTCAAGGGAACCCTCATATATTTCCATGAGGACAACCTTATTGGGAAAGGTAAAGGAAAATTTTCCCCAGATTATACTGTGGTGTGAGATTTTGTCCTTTTGAAAGGAGGTTGGGTCCACTTTGGGAAAAAATTTAATGAATACCATTTGAGGTGTGGTCCCTAGTGACAACATGATCCTGAGGGCTTCTTAACCCTTTTCAGATAAAGGATAAAAGGTGGTAGACTTGTGCATGAGCTCAACTTCCCTGAGGACCTGATAAGAAATGAGTTTGATCTAATTAGGCAGGAATTGAACAAGGAGAAATGGATAGCTTATGATAAGCTATTGGCCATTGTGCACAAAATGAATCCAAAATATGATCCATTGATGGAGTTCAATCCATATCATAAGAAAGTTGATTTTTTGATGGACAACTTCGAAGAAATCATGGGAACTTCGATGACCAAGAAAATAAACCTGGAGTTGGATCTAGGCATACAAGAGCAAGATGCCAGGCCATTGGAAGAGAGGCCAACCTACCAACCTATAGAGAATTGGCCTATCTACAGAAGGAAAAGAAATGATAGCAGTGATGAGGAAGAAGAAAATAGAAAAGGAAAACAAATTATGAAATTGCCTACACAACCAGGTCCAAAGCTCAAAACACCTGGGGCAATCAAGATTATTGATTTGGAATCATCACCCAAGAATAGTCCCTCACCACCACCATCAGAGCCAAGCCCAAAGAGGAAAAAGATTGAGAAATCACAAGAGGATTTGGTGGGTGAAATTTTTGTCACTAATCGGGACATGCAAATGGGTATGCCTTCTCCTCCTAGGCCAGATGAATTCGTTCTCTCCGATTTGGATATGAAAGGAAAATGTGTGCAAGATGTAAGGATGGAGGCATGTAAGGCATTTTTAGATGATGATGCATTTGTCAAAACTCTGGTCTTCTTGCAACTAGTATGGAGAATAAAATTGGAAGAATATCAGGATAAATGCAAGAGGAGAAGAGAATTGAGACTTGATAGGTTTGACCAGGAGAATGATGATGAGGTGAAAGCTGAATTGATGGAAGAATTCAAGAGAATCATTCCTAAGGAGGGGAGAAAATTGGTAAATCAGGTTGGTGTCTTGATTTTTCCTGAGTGGGACATTGCAGATGCAGTAGCTTTTAATGCTATTCTAAAGTCCAAGCATCCCCTGCAAGATTCTAAAGAAGAGGTCAAGGCAACATTGCAAGATTTTGCCTTCAGCGAAGAATATGAGACTTTAGCAATTTGGGTCTTGGCCCCTCAAGGGAGAAAGCCCAATGTGACCGATATTAACCCAAACCTAAGAGGAGGGTTTATAATAAAAAGAGCTTTAGAGACCTCAACCATAGAGGCCACTAATTTGATTGTGAATATGGCCAAATTGGCCCAAAAGACTACTGAAAGAGAGGAGGATGAAAAGAAAAAGCTAATGGAGAAGTATAATTTCATAATTGGAGACTTAGCAAGGTGCAATGAAGGAATGTTGAGCTGCAGACTGAGGCGGATAGGCTAAAGTGCAGGCAGATTAGGGAGACATCAAGTGCTCCAATAATTAGAGCTTGCCTTCCACATAAGGATCAGTGCCTTTGGCTTCTCCCATTGTTTCTACACTAGGGTCTCCTGATCAAACTCCTTCCCTCAGCCCTACTTTAGAGCTAGCTAATGAAGAAATAGAATACTCTTTTGATCCTACAAACAAGCAGTTGATGTGCAAAATTACAGAGTTACAGGCTTCTTTGAATGTAAGTGAGGAGGGAGCACTTTTAAGGCAGGGGGAGGTAGTTAATGCTGTATTGAGGCATTTAAATGAGAAGGTTGATGACAAATTGATATCTGTATATTCTTTATTATTAAATGCAATAAAGAATATTGATAGGGATCAGGAGGTAGTAATACCACTGATTGAAAAATGGATCCCTAGGGCCAATGATTTAGACATAATGTATAAAGCCTCAAGGTTTGATACAAATAATAGACCCCAATCATTAAGGCCTACTCAAGTGTTAGTTAAGTCGTTGCAAGGTTTTGAGACCTTACCAGATGACTTGAGTAGGAAGATCAAAGAGTTCGTGAAGAAATTTGATGATTGGAGTGACACATTGTTACTTGATATAATTGATGAGCAGGGAAACATCAGGTCATTCCAGCAATGGCGGGATAGAGAAAATGAAGTCATCAATGCACAAATTAAATTGATTTGTGATGACTTTGATTATGAATTGTTGGTGAGCTGTATGAACAATATTATTAGTACCAGTTCATTTTTGGAATCTTTTGAAAGAGAAGAAAATTAGGTGGTGGTTAAGTACACACCTTATAGTGTTAAGGTGAACGAGGTAGTCAGTTTTGATTGGCCAACCGATGAAGAATACCAGAGATGGGTAAATGTATACTTAACCGAGGAAGAGTGAAACAAAGTAGGCTACTAATGGTTAAAAAATCAGCTGTTGCAGCTACAACAGCTTTTAGTTTTATTTTGGGTGACAGTCTTGGCATGAAGTCCTTGAGGTTTTTCTGCTATGTCAACCTTTCTCAGTGGGCGAGCATGAATAAGAAGATTCTTCTGGGGATTGTTGTTGTAACCAATTTTTTTGAAGTGTCACAAGGTGGTCCAAGTGACTGGTGACACATGTACTCTTTGGCCTGATGCTTGTTTTCTCCTTAATTCCCTATAAGAAGGATTTCAAGGCCGGAAGTATGAGTTAGCAAGTTACATATTATTTTGATTGAATCTAGGTAAAATTGCAGAGAAAATTGTAAAGTCTGATGGCTTTTTAGAGAATATGCAATTTAGGTTTTGAGTCATTCTGTTGTAGTTCTTGAAATCATGGAGATTTGATTGTTTTATGACAGTACTGGCATTTGAATTAAATTGATTAATTTGATCTCATGTCTCTCCATTGTACAAGCATATCTAAATTTTGAATAGAATGATCAAGGGTTGTTTCGTTCATCTCATTGTTGTGGTGTGTATGATTCTTGTTTTAGCTTTAATTCAAAGAATTAATTAAAATGCTTGAATGGGATTGTAGGTGGATATGCTCTGTATAAGGATTTGATAAGTAGTATTGGGTTAGAATATATATTGATAAGATTGTAAAAAAATGTTATCAAGGACCTTATATGTTATGTGTTAAAATCTATCATAAGCCCTTAGATGCTTATGAATTTGACTCCTCCAATGGATTTATGACATTGATCTAAGTTGTACTCATTCGTATGGTTCAGTATTTGATTGTCTTTACCTAGAGCTTTCTACAAATTGCAAATCAATGACTATCTTATACTATGAAAGGTTGTTGTAGTTATCTCATGCTCCAAGTAGTTGATATTATTGATGAACAACCAATTCTATTCGATATTATCCTATTTTGTTGATCTATTAAATGAGATTATCTGTTGTTAATTTTTTTTATGGTATTGGTGTAGAGGTTGTAAACACATTAAGGGATAATCCTCCTAGGTCTTGCAGAGCCCAAAGTGTAGGAGGTTTTTTAAAGTCCTCTTCAGTTGGTCTAGGTCCTTCGAGCTGCCCTTAATTATAATTGGCAATTCCATAGGTAGAATAGAAGACCAACCTGGTCACAGTTAAAAAAACAAACCAAAAAAATGGCAACTCTAATGGGGAATGCTAATTTTAATATTTCTTGTCAGTATGTCAGTTGTCCATTCTGCATAGAGTTTTCATAAGATTTTATCTGATTTGAAGGTTGAGTCTGTGGTTCTGTGGTAGATTTTTCCATATCTTTTGTTGTTCAAAGCATTTTGAGTTATTTAGCGAAATAATTTTGTATGGTTTTAGTACAAAGTTCCAAAGGTCTTTTGAATTTAACCAAATGTCTATGGATATTTGGTATTCCCAAGATAATTGGGTGGTGACTGTGAATTCTCTGCACCAGTGTGCATCTTATTTTTGAAGATTTAATATAAGTTGAAATATTTTTTTGGACAACTACGCTGAATGAAGAACACCAAGTCATTCATGAAGAATCATATGGAACAAAAATTGGAGGGTGAACTTTCTAAAACAAAGAAGAAGGATTAGATAAAGAAGAGACCAGAATCTAGCAATGTTTCTCCCGTGTCACATAATCCTGTACACCAAGGTACAAGAAAGCCTTTACACCCTATCCCTGAAAATTTTGAAGAGGTGTCTAGAAATTCATAATTAGATAGCTATGGATTTTTTGATGCACTATTTAATACACAAGTTCAAGAGGATGTAACATGTCATAATAAAGGGCCTATTAGTGTCCAATATGTTGAAAAGAGAAGAGGTAGGAGTAGAATTTGAAGCCATCACAAAGAAAGCACCAGTGATGTGCCTTCTCTTGCTGAAGATGATGGAACACCTTTATTGTCTGAACATGTACTTGAAGAGGTCAATCTAATAGATCTAAGTGATACATCAAGTTTTGATATGACTTTACCTGACCCTAATGATGTTTTTGGAGACATTAGCTCCTTAAGGCAAGAAATCCAAAAAAAAGCTAGGCTTAGGCTTAAAAAAGAAAAGGAGAGGGAAACAAAATTGATGCATGCTTTGATTGAAAGGGATAGGTTGATTAGACAGTTGGCAACAATGAAACTCCTGAACCAAGAAAAACCTGAGCCAGATGTTGAGGGCCCTGTTGTATGTGAAATTGTTGATAAAGAGATAAAGCCTATGTCTAAAGTAGGCATGTAGGTCAAGTTGATGCCCAATCAACACCTGTAGACCCAAAACCCTCAAACCCTATTAAGCCTCAACCAAGTAATCCAAACCCTAAACCTATCTTAGACAAGGGAAAACAAAAGGTTGAGGGAATTAAAATAAGTGAAAAGGTGACTTCCCAACCTCCTAAACGAGATCCCCTAGCATATGTATCATTACAAGCTGAAACTGCCTTAGAAAAGGTAAGGAGGGAGGGTGAAGCTCTTGCAGAAGAGTTGGAGATGACAAAGATTGAGGCTGCAAATGCATAAATAAAGAGGAAAATAAGTTTCCTAAAGATGTAAAACATGGATGAGGCTACACAAGCTACAACCTCATCAAGTCACCAAGATGCCATGAAAAATGGTCCTAAAACCAACCTAGATCCTACCACAAACAATTTTGGCCCAAAGGTTCATGCAACTAGGTTTGTAAATCCAAATCAGGATGGTCCCAGGGTACAAAATTTAGGACCTAGTGTTGATTCTCAAAAGACTGAAAGATTATTCCAACAAAGACCTATACAGTTAGAAAGGTATAGACAATTATTCTTTGATGGTATTCCTGGTTATCCAAACCCCATCCTTGATGATCTAAGAGAAAAGATGGGTAAGTTTGCTGGCAACAATGTTGTGACAACAGAGGAACACTTAAAAGCTTTTATGGATATGGTAAATGATTATGAGGTAGAGAAAGAAGATTTTGTAATGAATTTTTTTGTATAATCCCTGGTGGAAGATGCAAGGGATTGGTACAGAGGTTTACCTAATGCTAGTATTGGTTCATGGGATGAATTTGAAAAGTGTTTCAAGGAAAAATACACTGATAAAACCAATGCTGGTTTCATGTTGAATGAGTTTAATAACATCAAGAAATCTTTAAATGATCCTGTGATAGAGTTCAATCTAAGATTCTGAAAGGCAATGTATAAGTTGTTCCAGGTTTTGAGGCTCAATGAAAATGTCTTTCTAACTACATATTTCAATGCTTTTGATGCTAAAATGGAATATCTCCTCAGAGATAAAGACCCTCAGACTATGAGGGATGCATTTAGAATGGCTATAAATATTGAGAGTAATAGGAGAGTTCTGATGGTGTTTTTATGCACTTCACAACACAGGTAATGCGTAGGTGCATTACCTCTCTTGAAAGACAATCTTCCACAATCAAATTGTAGAACACTATACCAAGGTCTCTCAGATGTTAGGTCATGAAAATTCTTGGAATATATCAATTGATTTATGTGATTTTCTAGAATCACAAGGCGGCCTTACGTGAGTTAAAGCTGTAGGAGAATTGGGTCTGTGAACATAGTTCTTTGAATAGGAAATTACTGCACTTTGCTGTAGGTTCAAACCACACTCTAGAACTACATTGTTTCATTGATTTGGCTTCACAATGTGCCATGAACCTTAGCATAGGCTATTTGTTAAAGAAAAGGAAAAAGGGTGGGGGAGAGAGAAGATTCCTTGACCTGAAACTACCGATGAACAGTGATCATGGAGGTTCCTGCTATGGACAGTTTCCTTAAAATAGGATTTCACTTAATCAGAATTCTCACAATGTCATGAAATCTATGCTATCTTCTAAGGACTGCAGATATTCATCATTCATTCACCATGTAAATGTGAACAAAGAAATTTTTTAAAGAGCAGCTATGAAATTATGGTCTAGATTAACTTTGCACAGTCACCTACCAACAACAAATGACTAAAAGTATGGACAAGGAAAGCATACACACAACATAAAACTTCATAGCCAAAGACAACATCAATAAATCTACCAAGAATAGCTAAAAGGACACTAGAACAACAAAGTAACTTAAACTAGAATCTTAACTAATGGGAGAAGAATCATGAAACATGTGAAGAAATCCAAAATACACCAATAAATCACTGTAATTTGTATTGCAATTTCTACAGCATGCCTTTACAAAACCTCAACTCTCTTAAAATGAGAGGAGGGGACCTCTATTTATAGTTTTCAAAAATCAAAATGAATGGCCAAGATTCAATTCTATTGTGTGGCCAAGATGCACTTTACAGTAGGGTCTCACCTACCCCAAATATATTACATTTTAAAAACATCTTTAATCTTTTTCCTGTATTATCTTCTAGTGGCAACACTATAGCAGTTTTGTCTTTTGTTGATTGCTCTTCGTTGCAGCTACTCTTTCAGAAGTTCTTCATTAATAATAGGATTACCCTCCCGCTTCTTCAAAGCTGCATATTCTATGGATCTCAAGATTACCAGCTAGAGCTTGTCGACCTCAATGATATTAGACCTTAACACCTGGTAACTCCACTCCTTGGAGTTGTTAACGAGCTTTTCCCAGTCTTCGTCATATTTGGTAGCATTGTCTCTGAAAAGCTCGGATTGGGTGAAAGCTCAAGCAACAAAGCTCATGAAGTCTATGGTAATCTTGTTTGTCATTTCCTTCTCCATCCTTCTCTGGAAGTGAGGCCTTATGCTTTTCGGGTTGATCTTATCGAGAGGCATTTCATACCCTATCATCATCTTGAGATATCTGATACTATCTCCTCTGGCCTCCTTGGCCCATTCTATATCTAGAATTATTCTTTCCAGGATCTATTCTAGCCTCCCCTTTTGATGATCAAAATCACACTTCCATACATCCATCAACCAGTGGTCATTGTCCCTGAAGGCGATGTCCTTTTCCCAAAATTTGCTTGGTAGTGTGAGCATAGCCTCAATCTTTGGATAGGCAGCCCTTTACTTATTTGGGAATTCCTCGTATATTTTCCTTGTGCCTTCAAGAGATGTTTGTAACTCTAGGAACTTTTTTTCTGTTTGGACAGCCAAGTTGATGCCCATGTTCCTGATGTCCAAGACCTATCAGAACCAAGTTTCTTCTTCTCTCCAACTTGTGGATATGTTCCTAGGACAACAACTACAGTGGGATTGATGACGTGGTAGGTTGTTCATTTGGGGATGATCATTGTTGAATGTAGGCTATCAAATCAGCCATCTATGCTTTAATCTCTTCCTTTGAAACCTTATCCTGTTGGATAAGGTGCACCACTGTGGCGTTTGATTCCTAGAGGTGGTCAACCTTTTGTTCCTGTGTAGCTACTCCCAAGTTGATGGTGGAGACATTATTACTTACCCCCTGCTCTCCAACCACAGACATAGCTACCTGTACTGCCCTGGATCTAAAGGCATCCATCATTATCTTAGACTTGACCCTTGGCTTCTTCTCCTTCCTTGTTGTAATTTGAGCTCTAGCTAGTATTGCCTCTAGCCTTACTTTTGGATCCTTCAGGGTGGGAGTTCTACTTTCGAGATGCTTCTGTAGCCAGTCGAGCATCTAAGGGCCTACCTTGGGTGATTCCTATTGACCTTTGCTATCCTCCACCCTAATTTCAATGGATTTGACATTAACGGTCTCCTGCTCAACTCCTGCATCCTCCTTCTCTTCATGAGAATCTTGCACGAGAGATATGCACTTGGTGGGAGATTTGGTGAGTATTTGCTCCTTAGGGTGGTCTTCCCCCTCAGCACCCCTTTCTTCTTCTTGGTCATGCTCACTTTCCTCAGGCTTATCCTCTTGTTCATCCTATTGGAGGGATGCTTCTTCTTGATGCCTCAAGGTTTGATTATGTCCTTTTGCAAGAGACCTACTACCTTTAGTCCTTGGAACAACAACTCTTTCTTCAATTGTAGGTTGTCCTTCAACTTCTTTGTCCTCAATCTCCTTGGGTTGCTTGTTCCACTTTGTGTCGAGCTCTCGATCATCCATCTCCTGGAGAATGTTCATTCCCTGATCCTCACTGCCCTCACTGGAAGATTCATACGCCACCTCATTGATCGCCCGATGCTCATGATAAATTCTTCATATTCTGGTCTCGCGACTACCTCTTGATCTCGTCGCTCGAGCTCATTCGAGATTTGCATTGTGGCCTCCATCCTAGGTGGTTCTGTAGGAGGAGGGAGAGATGGGGTGTTAACCATTGCCTAAGCTATTGCATCTTGCACCATTGGATTTGCAAGCATCCCCAAAAGTTCGAATGGCACATTTTGCATGTATTTAACAAAGGACTCTGGGAGAGTGAGGGTAGGCATTGCAATAGCAAGTGAAGTGGGTGGAAGGGAAGGAGACATGGAGGATGATGAGATTGGCAAGGTCATGGTGGAGGATGAATCCACTGATACGACCTCCACGTTCGAAGAAGTGGAGGCAAAGTGGACAGAGATGTCCACCGTAGGCAGAGAGGAAGAAGCCATTGCAAGTGAAGTGGGTGGGATGGTGGCAATGGAAGCAACTATTGCAATAGCTAATGAAGCAATTGGGGACCTGGGTGGATCAGCTTCCAACTCCTCACCCTCGTGGAGTAGATCCTCAGGTATCACAGGCTTCTCTATGATGCTACTTGTTTTTCTATGTTTCTTAGGAGGCTCGCCCTCTGAGGCCTTTCTGGCGTACACCTTCAGATTAGATTGTTGCTCATCAACCTCCTTCCTATTTTTTGACTTAACAGACAGTGGAGATAGAGGTTTCTCCAGTCGTAGTAGCAGCAACCCCACTATCAGAGCCACTTGGAAGGCCCATTACCTTGCTCAGTACAGTGACCAAGTCATGATAATCCTCAAAGAAATCACTGTGGAAGAGCTCTTGGGGAACTTTAGCATCGCTGGCCCACCTATCCTTCAACCAATATTGGTTGATTAAATTCTTACATCTCATGGGATCCTGATCCCATAATACTTTACATTCCTCCATTGTCGGGGTCTCCATGCTCTTGAAGGTGGGGATGTGAAATGTGCTTATTATCCCTATAGGGGACATATTAGCCAGGATGTTGCCATCCCTGTCCACAATGGTTCCTGTTTCAATTTGGTATGCCTCTCGGCAAGCCATCACTAGCTTGGGGGCTATAAATGTGGGTGGGAAACCTGCAACTTTGGCAAGTCCACTGCTTCTGATTAGCTTTGTGTTGGTTGTCTTTGGATCCACCCTGACCCTTCGGGTAAACTCATCAATATCGACTTGCCCGATATTGGTGTTTGTTATGTTCTTCTAGCTACTCATGAACTTTGAATGCAAAGGCACCCTCTGGAATTGATACCTCATATGATCCTTGTCTTCCTTGCCTCGGGGGCCCTTGGCTGTCCTAGAAGCCTCTGCACCAGATTCCATAAATCCCGCATAGAGAGACGGGAATTAGCAACATTATCATGGAAAAGCGGCCTTGGAGAAATTCTTGCACATCAAGGTTAGATCACATAAAATTCATATTTGATAATGCCTAACACTTGATAAAAAACATCATTTAGAAAGTAAAATAAGTAACTCGGGTTCCCAGGGCCGAACTTCCCCTAACAGAATGTCGTTTGGAAGGGAAAATGAGGCATGGAATTGCCGCTGATCTTTCCCATGTTGGATTTGTTCAATGAAGGGTTGGTATGAAAGAAGATTGGATTTTAGGAAGTGGGTCGAAGTTTGTTTTTGATTTGGAGGTCATTTGAGTGCTCATTCTGGCATACAGGTTCTAGCAGCCAGAAAGTCGTCCAGGTTTGGTTGTTCAAAACAGTGTAGGGAAAATAGTATTCCGGGAATCGGGTTCTAGAATTCGGGTTGCCAAGGTTGGAAAGCTATTGTGAGATAGCCATTTAAAACGGTGAAATGCAGACGAAAGTCTGGAAGGTAGATTTATCAGTTGATGAGAACCCAATGGCGGATGGACGTTCGGGGTTCGACGTCCGGAAAGACGGTCGGGCTTGGCCGTTCAGGACGGTGAAAGTGACACAAAATTCTAGAGGTCGGAGTCCAGAAGGAGCTTGGACATCATGCTTCTGTTTGAACCTGCACGTGGAAAAAGGGTGACCGAGGTCTGGGAGTTGGAAAGACATCCCAGGACAGTCGTTTGAAATGGCGAAGGTGACATGGAATTCTGGAGGTCGAGGTCCAGGATGTCTTTGGACAATTGGTTTTTTCTATAAGTTTAAGATGGACTTCGCACACCTAGTGTCCAAGGGCCAGAAAGACGGAGCGTAACCGCCATTTGGAACAATGAAGCTGTAATGGAATCCCGAAGGTGGAAATCCGGAGTCTGAGACTCAAGGGCGAGTTTGGACTCCATCATTTTTCCAAGTTTAAATTTATGCACGGATGGCTATGAAGAGGTCCGAGCTTGAGAGGCACCGTCGATTGTTCCGAAGAACAACGACGGAGAGGTGGAGTTCCGGTCTTCGATTTCATTCTTCAAATGATCCATTTTTTTAATTATGATTTTGTGGGTTTTTAGGTTGAGGTACTACCCTACCAGGTTTCGAGTTTCTTTTAAGTTTTTTACTTGATTTAGACCATGATTTTGAGGAAAAGAAGAAAAAGGCATGCAGATGATGGACATACCTGGAAATCCCGAAGAAGACTTCAGCTGAATTCATGAGGAACAATGAAGTAGAGGTTCGGGCGTGGTGGCGGAAATTGTTGGGGCGGCGCTGGGCTTTTTTGATCGCTTCTGACATGTGAAAATGATAGTTGAAAACTTGTTTATATAACCCCCAGTGCCATTAATATCCAATTAAATTCCTGGTATGATGGCAGGTGAGGTAGCTGAGTTCAAATTTTCGGGGCGGTGACAAGTGATCAGGGATCCGGTGGCCGGGAAGACATCGAGCCACGACCGCATGAAACAGCGAGAGACAGAGGGAATTTCAGAGAAGGAAATTTGGGAGCCGTGGTCGGGGGACTAGAAAGACATAAGGGCGGAGCCGACTGGTTTGAGCAAAAAATTTGGACGACCAACGAAGCACCAAAATTCGGAGGCTGAAAAGCTATCGGGCGCTGGCCGTGCAGAACGACATAGCCAACAAGGAAACCCAGGAAGGGAAACCCGAGGGTCTGGGCCTGGAAGGTGCCACAGACATTAGAAAGGCCAACAGACAGGGGAAACCCGAAATGGCTTAAGATTTAGCATTTTTCCAAGGGGAAAAATTTGGTCAACCCGAAATTGAGACTTTTTGAGAACATGTTGACCTTTAAGGACGCAAAAATGGGCATGCAAAACAAGGCAAAGCAAAAAGGACCCGACAAGCAAAAGAGGAAAGAGAGGGTCCCCACTCCAAATGGGGTGTGTGTGCGATAGGCACAACAAATGGTGACTCCGCTAGGAGAACGCTCCCGACATTTTAAAGATAAATATTCATTCTGAACCCATGATCTCTGGTTTTGCACACCAAAGTTGATTTTCAAAGCTAAACTAAGAGCAGGTTAAGGAAGGAAAGATTGAATCATGCCGCGACATCATCATGGAGGTGCGTGCATGGTGAGTTTATTTACATTCCTTGGAGATAGCATGAACAACCACTGATCGGGAGGGATAAGCTACGTAGTTTGTCTGACCCCAAAAGTAACCTGGACATTGCTCCGCTACCAGTCATGCATCCATAGCTCCGATGGAATTATCGCTATGACCCCATGAACATAGCTCTACTACCAGCCAAGCTTCCATAGCCCTGGTAGAGATATTCACTCACCCATATGGTTGTTATTTTCACTTTGTCTATTCTTTTCATTTGATATTTCTTTTCAGCATTGTCCTCTTTTTCTTTTTTGTTCAACCGTGTAAGCAACGAAGCTTACTATGGGCTTGGGAATCACAGTGGTCACTAAAGTAGACTTTAGATTGTTCACTTATACAGCCTTCTCAGTAATCACCATACCATTTTTTTGAAATTTCAAAATTTGTTTCTGAGTGTTCCATGATAAACGCAGGGAATTCAAGCCAAAAGCCATCCTAGGTTAGTTCAAAGTTTGAAAGTTGAAAATCAATGCTTAGGGGCTTTCAAAGGATAGAAATAGGGAATGGAGGCTTATCTAGAGAATAATGCAAGAGTGGGCAGTAGGGAAAACCGCTCATTGAGCCAGGAACAACCACCGCAGCAGAATGGGAAGACTCTTCCAAGGTCAAAACAAAATAGCTAAGAAATGAGCAGAACAAAAGGACAAAGTAGGGAAACCTATCCTAACCTATGTATAGGTATTTACACAAGCAACTCTAGAAGAGCTCAGGCCTAGAAGTAATGCTTGAGGTGCTACCCATTGATAGGAAACGAAACGTCTTCACTAGTCAAAGTCTTTAAATGAAAAGCATTTTCTCTAAAGATTTCAGCAATTTGAAAGGGGCCAAGCCAAAGCTTGTTGAATTTGTTGTGTTCCCCTTTCTTTTATTGGGCCTTGTCCCAATAAAGGATTAGATCAGAAATTTGGAAGGCCTTAATTTTGTCTCGACGGTTGAACCATCTTTTGACTAGGCCCTGATGTTTGGTAAAATTTTCTAGTGTACGGTCTCGTACTTCTTCTAGGTGTAGCAACTCAGTAAGTCGAGCTTCTTTGCGGTCTCCTCCATAAAAATAATTGATGAATTGGAGGGTAGGGATTTTCAAATGTATGGGGAAAACAGGTTCCAAGCCGTAAACGAGATGGTACGGGGAATCTCCAAGGGTAGCCTTGTGACGGGTACGATCTTCCCAAAGGGCGAAATGAAGTTGGGTGTGCCAATATTTGGGATTCCTATCTAGTAGGTTCTTGATCACAGTGATCAAGTTCTTGTTGGTTGACTTAGCAATACCATTGCCTTGAGGATAGTAATTGGATGAAAATTTAAGGGCGATACTATAGTCAAAGGCCCAACTCATGAATTTTGATGAAGCAAATGTAGGGCCATTATCACATACCAGAGCATAAGGACAACCAAAACAAACTTTCCAAAAAATTAGTTACTACTTCAGTTGTACATTGCCTACAAGCGATTGCTTCTATCCGCCTAGTAAAATAATCAGTAGTGGTTAGAATGTACCTATGTCTAGCAGATGATGGAGGGCTTACTGGACCAATGAAGTTGAGACCCCACTACGCGAATGACCTTACCTCTAAAACAGGTCGCAATGGGACAACAACATTCCTTTCTCGAGTGACAAAGGTCTGGCATACATGGCAAGTAAAGACATGATCGTGCTAATCCTTGAAAACCATGGGCCAATAGTACCCAACTCTTAATATCTGATGCATGGTTGACAAATTGAAACCGTGGCCAGTCCCGAACTTATCATGGAATTCTTTGAGAACATGATCAACCTCTTCTTTACCAAGGCATCTCAAGTAGATGCCTTCATGATTTCTCTTGTACAATATGATGCCCTGTAACATGTAACTATTTCTTTTCAATCTAAGGGCCCACCTTTGGATTCACTATAGATGAGGTGGACATTTATGATTTAACAGGTAATATACTATATCATCATACCATTCCCTTGGAGATACATCTTCCAGCTAGTATTGCTGCACTATGAGTTCAAGCCTAGCCTCAATAACTACCTCTGCCATTGTTTTAGCAAGTGCCTATCCTCTTACCAACCTCATCGGCTATATTTCCATATCATACTCTTGCAGCAATGCGATCCATTTTACCCTTCGCTCTCCTAGCTCGTTCTGCATGAGCAATGTCTTCACTGCGGGGTCAGGAACTATAGCGAACTATAGATATAATGCCTAAAATTATTGACCCCCTTAACAAGGGCATAGGCCTTTTTTTTGACATTGTGATACCGTATCTCAACATCCTTTAGAGGGGTGCTCCTGAAGGTGATCGAATGTTTGCTCCCCTCGTCATCCTTCTATGTCAAGATACTGGTGCATGAATGATCTGAAGCGAAGGAGTAGATGTAGAAAGGCTTCAGGTAGTTGGGGCTGACCAGCACAAGGGTGTCAGCAATTGCCTTATTGATTTCCCCAAAATCCTTCTTTTCTTCTAGGGCCCACTTGACCTTAGCATCCTATTTTAGCATAGCATTGAGTGGTTTGACGATTTCCACGAAGCCTATGATGAACTTGCGAACAAGGTTAATATTTTCAAAAAAAGATTTTAATTCCTTTTTGCTGCTTGGTAGCTGAATCTTCATGATTGACTTGATATGTTTGGGGTTGATAGAAATTCCCCTTTTTGATAGGACATGTCCAAGGAGCTTCCCTTCAGTGACATCGAAGATACACTTCTTCGGATTAAGGGAAACCTCGAATTCATGACATCTTTCAAAGACTTTGCATAGGTCAACAACGTGATTACCTCGCTACTTTGAGAATACTGTTAGATCATCCATGTAGATGATTATGCACTTTCTGATCAAGTCCTTGAATGCAATATCCATGGTGCACTAGAAAGTGGCACCAACATTGATTAGTCCGAACGACATCCATCTGTAAGCGAAAGTTCCCCATTTGTTGGTAAATATCATTTTATGTCGATCTTCATAATGCACCATGACCTGATTGTACCTCGAATATCCATCTAGGAAGGACATCATTTGGGAGTTGTTTACTATTTGCAACACCTCATCTAATGATGGTACAAGATAGTTATCCTTTTCTGAGGCTCAGTTCAGATTGCAAAAGTCGGTGCATAATCTGATTTCCCCATTTTTCTTTCTATCAAGAACCAAATTCGCCACCCATGTGGAGTGTCTAACCGGAAAAATGATCCTGGTTGACAGCAAATTTTGTACTTCCTTGTCTATTATTGGTTCTAGCAAAGCATTGACAGGGCGCTGCCGCTGCCGAAATGGCTTCACATCTGGTCTGAGCAAGATGGTGTGGGTGATAATTGACATGTCATACATTTTGAGATCCTCGTAGCTCTAGGCGATGATGTCGTGATACTTCCATAGAGTCTCAATTATCCCCTTTCTTTCTTCAGGAGCGCACACCTTACCAATGAACAAGTTCTTAGCATTCCTGACCTTTCTAAGGTTGTAAGTGTCACACTGGCCACTGATGGTATCCTTCTTACCCTACTGATCCTGATCTCTGATCTAATCCAAGTCAAATATTTTCTCTAATTGGACCATCCCCTTAGGGATGGTGTTGGTCTTCAGGTTGATAATCCCCTCTATATCTAGGTTAGCCTCTTGAGGTTCCACCTCATCGATTATCTGGGTAGCAAACACATCCGAACTAGTGATAAAATCCAGGATGTGTTTGTCATCATTGAATACCTAGAAGTTGGCTACATTATCCAGCACTGATGGGATGGAGGTGAGTTCCACCATGAATCTTTTGAGGCTAGATAGGGATAGTGGCTATAGCATGCTTGCTGCCTGTGCCAAGGCATTGGCAGTATGATTCTAAGCTCGTGGGATCAATTGGATATTGAATGCATCCAGTCCTTCCAGTAGATCCCATACACAGTGCTTGTAGTTAGTGAGTCTTCGATCATAATAGGAATAGATCTTCCTGACTTGCTTTATGACCAACTCTGAATCTTCATACACTTGGAGCATTTTGACACCCTTTCTTAATGCCATTAAGAGACCCAAGACTAAAGCCTCATACTCTGCTACATTATTGGTACAATAAAACTGAAGTCTATGAGTAGCAAAGTATGACTTACCTCTAGGACTGATCAATTTGAAACCTACCCTAGCTCCATGCTTGGATTTAGACCCGTCAAAGCGCAACGTCCATAATCCAGGAGAATCCTCGAATGTAGAACTAGCAGATCCGACTTTCACCATCAGTGGGGACTTCATTTCAATAACCATCTGGGGAGGTGCAGGGAAAAAATGTGTTTTTTCGGGGGGTGTTGACCCAACTTTCTCCTTCGGAGTGGATTATCTTTTAACGTGTTCAATTTTTGTTTGAAACAAATAGTAGTCAAACTCTGAGTGAGTAGCATTATGTACCCTGCACCAATTGGGGAGCAAGACTTCCTGAAAGATCATTCAGGTTCCAAGACTAAGCTGGTCTTGTACACATTTTTCCATAAAATTTTGGAAGTCATCGAGCAATCCAAGACCGTCATCCTCTCCTGACTCTTCATCGTCAGATTTTATCAGCACTTCAGTGCTCTGAGAGGAATTGGCTAGATTCACAGGTGGGATGCATAATATGAGGAAAACCTCACTTGTTCCTTCATCTTCGAGGCATTCCTGCTCGTTTAGATATGATACTGGGGAGTAATTCCCCAAATCAATTTCAGCATAGAACACCTCGTTCTTATTGTTGTATTTGATGATCATGAATCTCATCCGTGGTTCCCTATCATTCTGAATCTGATTCAAAATTCCTTTCCATGGTAACCACATGTGGGAGAAGTCATTCACAGTGTATCCATTCAATGCCCTTGTGAAATCCCTTCCTAGGATTGTACCATAAGTATCTGGGATGTCAGCCACTTGAATGTCTATGGTCTGTTGGATTTGAGGATTAGCAACAATCTATATAGGTATTCTGTTAATTCCCCCCATTATGCTAATCTCAGTTTTGTCAAGTTGTCTCACCTTTCACCAGGTGGGAGTTGGTGTTATTCTGAGTGCCTTGCACATTCTCAAGGGCATGACATTGGCTGAACCTCCCTATTCAAGCAGGCAGTTGTGGAGGTTCTTCCCGAACACATGAATGGTGGTTAGAAAGGGAGGAGTTTCAAATTTCCCCTAAAATAGTCCTCCAAAAATGTCCACCTGGGCGACTTGGCCCTTGTATTTCTCATTTCCCTTACTTTGGGTTGGTGCCTGATTAATTACTTTGTTAGACGGCTTATTTTCTAGCTGACCTATAGGCGGGTCAGCCTTACTATTGAATATTTGTCTAATGACCAACTCATTTTGCTGATCGTCAAAGGAAACCCTCTTTGCTAGAGTTTCTTGAGTTGACCCCTGTGGTGGAGTCCCATTTATCATTCTGAAAAAGGCATTCCTTATAGAAGGCACCTTTAGTAGCTCAAATGCGGATACACTTATCTTCACCTTTTTGAATTCCTTAGCAATATACTCCCCCATATACTCAACTTCTTGATCACAGGAAACATTTTGGGAGGAGCTAGTGGCCTAGCTTTGGCTGTTGCGTTGCTACTTATTCCTGCTAAGATACCATGTGGGTGTGTGGGGAAAACTCAATTTATTACTTGCATTTGGATCAAGAGGGGTGCTGAAATTATTCAATGGAGTGGAGGTCGTAAAAGGACCTCCAGCATGACCACTGGCCAGTCTATTCCTAAGGTTATAAGGGGTAGTCCGCTGGTGAAATATTTGGACTTCATCTTCCCTAGGCTCTTCTTCATCATCCTTAGGACCATTATCTATTAAATCGAAAATCTAAGCCAAAGGAATTTCGAAACTTACCTCTTCTGCTTTATTGCTGCTGTTCGAGTTGGTACCCTTATGCTTTGGTGTGTTGCACTCCACCTTTGGGAAAGGAGCCCGGGTCACCACCAGCACCGAGGAGTCATATGGGTCAGACGGGACAATGTCTCTGCACCCCAAATTGTCCACAACATTTTGGATCTCAACTTGGAAGATGTCGGGAATAGTTTGGAATTCTGGACAATCCAACTCAGAGTGCCGACTTGTTTTGTGTATGCGACACCAAGCAGATAAAGCGGCCTCAGCCAATTAAACTCTGCTTGCAAGGTTCTCATTGTTGCTAGGCTAATCAAGGGGCATGGGAACGCCACCATTGTTGGGTCTTGTGTTCCACGTATGGTTCTACCTTTGGAAAGGCCTTATGTTAAAGTTCTGACATGAATTCTCATTTCTGTCATAATTATGCCTGGATGACATGTTAGCATCCCAACTATCCCGGCTTTCATGATGATCTCAGTTATCATGATTAAGGTTAGCCTGAATGCTCTTTTGTGATGCTTGCAATTGGTTGTTCTGATTCCTCAAGTGCATCATTTCTATGGATATCTTCTTGATCATTTCCATGAGCTCATCAATCTTGTCCTTTTCAGCATTGTTTGGTTGTGGAGTGGAATTCTGGAGGAACATGGGCTGTGCAATCGGCTCATTCTGATGAGTGAGTGGGAATTCAACTGCTTGGAGGTACGTTGGCACTTGAGATGGCTAAGGATGTGAATGCTACTATTGGGGTAGCAAGTAGTGAGGTACCGAATACGCCTGATTCATTGGCTACCCGGGATGCGAAACTATAGGTAGCTGTGGTACTGGATTCAACAGGGGTGTCTGATGTTGTAAGGCTTGAGTAAGCCCCTAAATCTGTGTTGGATGTGTAGTTTTCCCAAGAGAGGGTAGCAAACTAGAAATGTTCTACCCCAAATCTATATTGGCAATAATAGCTTCAGCGGTTGCATTCTTTTTACCAGAGCTGAAGTGAGGTTATCCATTGTTGCATAATAAATAGGAAAAACAACATCATTGAAAACGTACAAGGCCTATAGCTGAGTGTATGCTCTATGGAAACAATCATTGAATGAACTAATCGATTCATTAATCTCCCTTTGAACCGACATGAAGTGCTAGTACGAGTCTGCAAGCTAACTGGAGTTTTGAATTTCTGTAGGAAGGCCTCCTTCAGAAGAGCCCAAGTAGTGATCATTTTGGCTGGAAAGTTAACATACCAATAGAACGCTTCCTCCCTGAGAGAGTAGGGAAAGATCTTGCAATCCATGTCCTCGTAGATAATCTGCATAGTTTTCAAAGTGATTTCAAAAATTCTTACATGTTCCTCCGCAGTCCTCTGTGGGTCTTAGGCATTGAATTTTGTATAGAAGCTTTCAAGATATCATGGTAGAAATTTAAGGCCAAAGGGGACGAGTTATTTCCCAACCACACCATAGGAGGAGGCGGTGGAGGCGGTTGTGCCATACAAATTGGCAGCTATAAAAGGATAGCAACAAGGCCTGCTAATGTGTTCGACTGAAAGACAGTGTTTAGCCCAGATGGAGTGGCAACCTAGAAGGTTGTTTGGATCAGATGAGTGGAAGGTGGTACTGCCAATGATGATGGAGAAGACAAAGGTGAAAGAGCAGTGAGTTGGTCCTGTGAATAGGTGACAGATGGTTCCCTTTGTTTAGCTCTTTTAGCTCAGACATGGGGTTGTAATTCCTGAAATTCTCCCTTATTCGGCGTAGATCTCAAAACTCAATGAAGTCTCTCAAGGGAGAATGACCCAATTCGATCCAGCTTTATCTCCAAGCGTACCCTCCTTCTAGCTCCAGTTTTGTTGATGGTATTTTTTATGCACTTCACAACACAGGTAATGCGTAGGTGCATTACCTCTCTTGAAAGACAATCTTCCACAATCAAATTGCAGAACACTATCCCAAGGTCTCTTGGATGTCAGGTCATGACGATGATTGGAATATATTAGCTGATTTATGTGATTTTCTGGAATCACAAGGTGGCATTACGTGAGTTAAAGATGTAGGAGAATCGCGTTTGTGAACAAAGTTCTTTGAATAGGAAATTACTGCACTTTGTTGCAGGTTCAAACAATAGTTTAGAACTCCATTGTTTTGTTGGATTTTTCTTTACAATGTGCCATGAACCTTAGCATAGGCTATTTCTTAAAGAAAATAAAAAAGGGTGGGGGAGAGAGAAGATTCTCGGACCTACAACTACTGATGAACAGTGATCATTGAGGTTCTTACTGTGGATAGTTTCCTTAAAATATGATTTCACTTAATCATAATTCTCACAATGTCATGAAATCTATGCTATCTTTTATGGACTGCAGATATTCATCATTCATTTTCCATGTAAATGTGAACAAAGACAAAGTTTAAAGAGTAGCTATGAAATTATAGTCCAAAGTAACTTTGCACAATCACCTACCAGCATCAAATGAATAAAAGTATGGACAAGGAAAGCATACACACAACATAAAACTTCATAACCAAAGACAACATCACTAAATCTACCAAGAACAACTAAAAGGACACTAGAACAAAAAAGTAACTTAAACTAGAATCTTAACTAATGGGAGAGGAATCATGAAACATGTGAATAAATCCAAAATAGACCAATAAATTATTGTATTTTCTATTGCAATTTCTACAGCATGCCTTTACAATAACTCAACTCTCTGAAAATGAGAGGAGGGGACCTCTATTTATAGTTTTCAAAAAGAAAAATGAATGGCCAAGATTCAATTCCATTGTGTGGCCAAGATGCACTTTATAGTAGGGTCTCACCTACCCCAAATATATTACATTTTAAAAACATCTTTTATCTTTTTCCTGTTTTGTCTTCTAGTGGCAGCACTATAGCAGTTTTGTCTTTCGCTGATTACTCTTTGTTGTAGCTACTCTTTCAGAAGTTCTTCATTAATAATAGGATTACCCTCGTGCTTCTTCAAAGCTACATATTCTATGAATCTCAAGATTACCGACTGGAGCTTGTCGACCTCAATGATATCGGACCTTAACACCTGGTAACTCCATTCCTTGGAGTTGTTAACAAGATTTTCCTAGTCTTCGTCATATTTGGCAACGTTGTCCCTAAAAATCTCAGATTGGGTGAAAGCTCGATTAGCAAAGCTCATGAAGTCTATGGTAATCTCGGCTATCATTTCCTTCTCCATCCTTCTCTGAAAGTGCGGCTTTATGCTTTCCGGGTTGATCTTATCGATAGGAACTTCATACCCTATCATCAGCTTGAGATATCTGATACTATCTCCTCTGGCCTCCTTGGCCCATTCTATATTCAGAATTATTCTTTCCAGGATCTGTTCTAGCCTCCCATTTCGGTGATCAAAATCATGATTTCATACATCCATCAGCCAGTGGTCATCATCCTTGAAGGTGAGGTCCTTTTCCCAAACTTTGCTCGGTAGTGTGAGGATAGCCTCAATCTTTGGATAGGCAGCCCTTTACTTCTTTGGGAATTCCTCGCAGATTTTCCTTGTGCCTTCAAGAGATGTTTGTACCTCTAGGAACTTGTTTGCTGTTTGGACAACCAAGTTGATGCCCATGTTCCTGATGTCCAAGACCTGTCGGAACCAAGTTTCCATGGTCTTATCCAAGTTTCTTCTTCTCTCCAACTTGTGGATATGTTCCTGGGACAACAACTACGGTGGGACTGATGACGTGGTAGGCTATTCATCTGGGGATGATCATTGTTGAATATAGGCTGTCAAATCAACCACCTGTGCTTTAAGCTCTTCCTTTGAAACCTTATCTTGTTGGAGAAGGTGCACCACTGTAGCGTCTGATTCCTGGAGGTGGTTAGCCTTTTGTTCCCGTGTAGCTACTCCCAAGTCGATGGTGGAGACATTATTACTTACCCCCTCCTCTCCAACCACCGGTATAGCTACTTGCACTGCCCTGGATCCGGAGGCATCCATCGTTATCTTAGACCTGACCCTTGGCTTCTTCTCCTTCCTTGTCATAATTTGAGCTCTAGCCAGTATTGCCTCCAGCCTTGCTTTTGGATCCTTCAGGGTGGGAGTTCTCTTTTTGAGCTGCTTCTATAGCTAGTCGGGCATCTGAGGGCCTGCCTCGGGTGATTCGTATTGACCTTTGTTGTCCTCCACCCTAATTTCAATGGGTTTGACATTAACGGTCTCCTGCTCAACTCCCGCATCCTCCTTCTCTTCATGAGAATCTTGCACGAGAGATATGTGCTTGGTGGGAGAATTGGTGAGTAGTTGTTTCTTAGGGTGGTCTTCCCCCTCAGCACCCCTTTCTTCTTCTTGGTCATGCTCACTTTCCTCGGGCTTATCCTCTTGTTCATCTTGTTGGAGGGATTCTTCTTCCTCATGCCCCGAGGTTTGATTATGTCCTTCCATAGGAGACCTACTGCCTTCAGTCCCTGGAACAACAACTCTTTCTTCAATTGTAGGTTGTCCTTTAGTTTCTTTGTCCTTAATCTCCTTTAGTTGCTTGTTCCACTCTTCGTTGAGCTCTGGATCAGCCATCTCCTGGAGAATGTCCATTCCCTGATCCTTGCTGCCCTCACTGGAAGATTCATACACCACCTCATCGATCACCTGATGCTCATTATAAATTCTTCATCTTCTGGTCTCGCGGCTGCCTCTTGTTCTCGTCACTCGAGCTCATTCAAGATTTGGATTGTGTCCTCCATCCTAGGTGGTTCTGTAGGAGGATGAAGAGTTGGGGCGTCAACCATTGCCTGAGCTATTATAGCTTGCACCGTTGGATTTGCAAGCATCCCCAAAAGTTTGGATGGCACATTTTGCATGTATTTAACAAAGGACTTTGGGAGAGTGAGGGTAGGCATTGCAATAGCAGGTGAAGCGGGTGGAAGGGAAGGAGACATGGAGGATGATGAGATTGGCAAGGTCGTGGCAGAGGATGAATCCACCGATATGACCTGCACGATCGGAGAAGTGGAGGCAAGGTGGACAAAGATTTCCACCGTAGGCAGAGAGGAAGCAGCCATTGCAATTGAAGTGGGTGGGATGGCAGCATTGGCAACAACTGATAAAGCATTTGGGGACCTAGGTGGTCAACTTCCAACTCCTCAACCTTGTGGAGTGGATCCTCAGGTATCACAGACATCTCCGTGATGCTACCTATTTTTCTATGTTTCTTTGGAGGCTCGCCCTTTGAGGCCTTTTTGGCGTACACCTTCGGATTAGATTGCTACTCATCAACCTCCTTCATCTTTTTTGACTTAACAAATGACAAAGACTTAGAGGTTTCTCTAGTCGTAGTAGCAACAGCCCCACTATCAGAGCCACTTGGCTCATTCTCGAGTCCCTTGAATGTCAAGGCGACCCCTTGTTGCTTTAACCAAGTGACCTAGCCGCTAATCCATGCCTTTGTATGAACCTCAATAGGCTTGGTGAGAATATCAAGGTCATCCACCTCTTTCTCATCCCAATCAATCAAAGGCAGTGGTAGATTTGCGATAACATTGTACCTTGGGTCTATCACCGTGCTCTCATCTTCTTCTAGCTAATCCAGAATCGGGCACAAGTTTACTCTCTTCATGAAGTAGGTGGTCATACACATGTAATGTCGTATCCGCACTTCAAAATCATCTTTGCAATTTTCCCAGAAATCCTTAATGTGGTGGAGGTGGGCATACTCTGGTCCAAGTGCTTTTCTGATGTGACCATATGGGTCCATCCGTGGCCTAGCTGTATACTGCCTGAAGTGGTACTTGACCAACTCTTTCTCTGAATTTCCTGCACACTGGGAAGTATGAATCTGATACAATCCCTAGCCAAGTCCGAGGGGATAAGGAGTGCCTGCCAAATGTTTGCTGCTAAGCATATGATGTATATGTCTTAGCTGCCATGTCAGCTCCAATAGTATAATCCAGTCATTGGGGTACCAGGGTAGCTTATTTGGCCTTTTTGTGAATCCTTGAGCATAAATGTAGGTAAAATTTCAAAATTGTATAAACAGGAAGGTGTAGTGCTTGAGAAGGGCCCTAGCACTATGAGAGACTCTTCTCTCAAAATCACCTCCTAGAGATCGAATGATATATGCAGTGAAGGCATCATTCACCCGACAGTAGTCTCGCTTGAAATTTTTGTATTGTAGCTGTGGGTATCTATCGTATGGTTTGAGTTCTCTTCTAGGTGTAGCATTGGGTACTGTCGACAATCCGTGATACTGCCACCGATTGGAAAGTGAGTAGACCAGGTAGGATGTCATGTAGAACTTTGAAGTTTTACTGACATTGATGAATTGCTCGTGAAAGCAATTGCTGATTATTTCACCCCAGTAAAATGCAGCGTCACTCCCGTAGAGGATTTGTTCAAAAAATTACATCATCCATTCTTGGAAGAAGGCCGCAATAGGAAGGCCCATTACCCTTCTTAGTAGGGTGACTAGGTCATGATAATCCTCAAAGAAATCACTGCGGAAGAGCTCTTGGGGAACCTTAGCAATGCTCGCTCGCCTGTCCTTCAACCAATATTGGTTGATCAACTTCTTACATCTCATGGGATCTTGATCCCATAATGCTTTACATTCCTCCATTGTTGGGGTCTCCATGCTCTTGAAGGCGGGGATGTGAAATGTGTTTGTTATCCCTATAGGGGACATATCAGCCAGGATGTTTCCATCCCTGTCCACAATGGTTCTTTTTTCAACTTAGTATGCCTCTCGGCAAGCCATCACTAGCTCGGGGGCTATAAATGCGAGCGGGAAACCTGCAGCTTTGGCAAGTCTGCTACTTCTGATTAGTTTTGTGTTGTTTGTCTTTGGATCCACCCTGACCCTTTGGGTAAACTCATCAATATTGACTTGCTCGATATTGGTGTCTATTATGTTCTGCCAGCTAGTCGTTATCTTTGAATTCAAAGGCGCCCCCTAGAATTGATACCTCATCTAATCCTTGTCTTCCTTGCCTTGGGGGCCCTTGGCTGTTCTTTTTCCTTTGTCCTTGGCCATCCTAGAAGCCTCTGCACCCGATTCCATAAATCCTGCATAGAGAGATGGGAATTAACAACATTATCATGGAAAAGCAGCCTCGAAAAAATTCATGCACATCAAGGTTAGATCACATAACATTCATATTTGATAGCGCCTAACACTTGATAAAAAACATCATTTAGAAAGTAAAACAAGTAACCTGAGTTCCTAGGGCCAAACTTCCCTTGACAGAATGTCATTTGGAAGGGAAAACGAGGCATGGAATTCTTGATGATCTTTCCCATGTTGGATTTGTTCAATGAAGGGTTGACGTGAAAGAAGATTAGATTTTAGGAAGTGGGTCGAAGTCTTTTTTTTATTTGGAGGTCATTTTAGCCCTCATTCTAGCATTCGGGTTCTAGTAGTTGGAAAGCCGTCTAGGGTTGGCTGTTCATAACAGCGCAGGGAAAACAGTATTCTGAGAATTGGGTTTCAGAATTTGGGTTGCCAGGGCCGAAAAGCTATTGCGAGATATCCATTTGAAACGGCGAAAAGCAAACGGAAGTCCGGAAGGCAGATTTGTCAGTTGATGAGAACCCAATGGCAGATGGATGTTCAGGGTCCGGCATTTGGAAAGAAAAACGGGCTTGGTCATTCGAGACGGCAAAAGTGACATGGAATTCCGAAGATGAAATTTCAGAGGTCGGGGTTTTGAAGGAGCTTGGACGTCATGCTTCTGTTTGAACCTGTGTGTGGAAAAAGGGTGATCGGGGCCCGAGAGTCGGAAAGACGTCTCAGGATAGTCGTTCGAAATGGCAAAGGCGACATGGAATTTCAGAGGTTGGGGTCCAGGATGTCTTTAGACGATTGGTTTTTTCTACAAGTTTAAGATAGACTTTGTGCACCCAAGGTTCGAGGGCCGGAAAGATGGAGTGCAGCCGCCGTTTGGAATGACGGAGCCGTAATGGAATCCCGAAGGTGGAAATCCCAAGGCTGGGACCCAGGGGTGAGTTTGGACGCCATCATTTTTCGAAGTTTAAATTTGTGCACGGATGACCGTGGAGAGGTTTGGGCCTGAGAGGCACCATCGACTATTCCGAAGAACAGTGACAGAGAGGTGGAGTTCTGATCTTCAATTTCATTCTTCAAACAATCGATTTTTTTAATTTTTATTTTGTGGGTTTTTAGGCTGAGGTACTACCCTACCAGGTTTCAAGTTTCTTTTAAATTTTTTACTTGATTTAGACCATGATTTTGAGGAAAAGAAGACAAGGCACGTGGATGGGGGACATACCTGGAAATCATGAAGAAGACTTTAGCTGGATTCGCAAGGAACAACGAAGCAGAGGTTCGGGCACGATGGCGAAAATCGTTGGGGTGGCACTAGGCTTTTTGATTGCTTCTAACATGTGAAAATGATAGTTGAAAACTTGTTTATATAACCCCCAACACCATTAATATCCAATTAAATTCTCGGTATAGTGGTAGGTGAGGTAGGTGAGTTCAAATTTCCTGGGCTGCGGCGGGTGATCCGGGGTCTAGTGGCCAGGAAGACGTCGAGCCACTCCCGCGCAAAATGGTGAAAGATGGAGGGAATACCAGAGAAGGAAATCCGAGAGCTGGGGTTTGGGGACCGGAAAGACACAAGGGCAGAGCTAACTGGTTTGAGCAAAAAGTTTGGACGACCAACGAAGCACCTGAATCCAGAGGCTAGAAAGCTATCGGGCGTTGGCCACGCAGAACGGCATAGCCAACATGGAAACCCAGGAAGGGAAACCCGAGGGGAGAAAGTTGAGGGTCCGGACCCAGAAGGTGCCACGAACGTCAGAAAGGCCGACAGACAAGGGAAACCCAAAATGGCTTAAGATTTAGCATTTTTCCAAGGGGCAAAATTTGGTCAACCCTAAATTGAGACTTTTTGAGAACATGTTAACCTTTAAGGATGCAAAAATGGGCATGAAAAAGAAGGGGAAGCAAAAAGGACCAGACAAGAAAAAGAGGACAAAGAGGGTCCCCATTCCAAATGGGGCGTGTGTGCGATAGGCACAACATAGAGCTTCTGGGAAATATGGTAGGAGAGAAGAACCCACACTTTTAAAAAATCCTAAGGATAAGACTGAGAAGGTCTCTGCTCCAAAGCCTAAGGATGATGAAAAATCGGATAAAGTCTTCAACACTTTGAAAGACATAAAGTACACTATTGCCAAGCAAGAAAAGGGTATAGGAAATGAAAAGAAACATTATAATAAGAATGATAGACCGCCCACATTGCAAAATTATTCTTATAACACAAATTGGAAAGATGGGAAACTAATCTTGCCTAGCCAAAAGCCTAAAAATGATCAGCATACACCAGACCCCTTGCAAAAGAACTCGATAAATATGGCACAGGATAGACCATGGTGTGAGGTGTGTGAACATCCACATGATCAGAATTATTGTGGTATTACTTAGTTGCTTGTTGTTGAGGGAACAAAGCAAGACACTCATGAGAAGAATTTTGCAAGTGAGCAGGATGATGTAGATGTGTGTATGGCTAGATCATACATTGATGAGGAAAAATGTTCCTCTAATGATGAATTACAGGGAGCTGATGTGGATAATCAGAGACAAAGAAGTGAGATGTACCATCAACAAGTCTTCTCTGATGAGGAAGGTGATTTTGACCATAATGCTTGCAATATGGAGCAAGCTGAAGATTTAGTGTCCTTAAGGAGACCATCAAAAGAAGAGATTGAAAGATTGACTAAGGAAATGGCTGCTCAAATGAGAAGTTCACTTCAGCTGAGAAACAAAACTGTGTGTGGTGAATAGGGTAAACCTGCTGGCCTATTTATCAAGGAACAAAAGGATACCATCAAAATCAAGGAGGTTAAGAATGATAAGATTTGGGCAAAAAAGAGTGACACCCCAAAGCCTCAATAAGATGTAGCTTCATCATTGGTGAAGACCAAGGTGATTACAAATTTTGTTGAACCTATTTTAGAGGATAAGAAGCAAAAGAAACTTGAAGGAAATAAGCAACAAGAGAAGAAAGAAAATGATGAAGGTAGGGTGTCTGACCTGCCTAGATATACACCCATAGATATGTTCCAAGTGCTTTCTCACGTTAAATTAACCGTACCTTTGCTAGAAATGATGAGAATAAATGAACATAAGGAAAAGACAATAGCCTTGATCACAGGTGTTGCTGGTAATAAAATTGAACAAGGTAATTGTAAAGAAGCAAAGGATGAAGGAGAAGGAAAAGAGAAAGAAGTGGAGGGAATTGTGTCACAAATTCCCCCTGTATATTTAGGGAATTCTATTAATATGTTCCTTGAAAATATAAACCCCTTTTTCTTAAGTGTTCATATAAATGGGAAGACTTTAAGGAACTGTATGATAGATTCAGGGGCATCAAATAATGTTATTCCAGTTAAAATAATGGAGGCAATGGGTTTGATAGTGGATACTACTCAAGGTAAATGCTATGCTTTGGATTCAAGAGAAGTGCCAGTTGTTGGAACTATTTGAGCATTGTCTTATAAACTAACTCAATATCCTAAGAAGGATTTAGTCATGATTGTATTAGTTGCAGACATCCCACCTAATTTTGGGATGCTTCTATCAAGAAAATGGAGTGCATCAATGGGGGGTAACATGTAGTGTGATCTATCATTTGCTGCTTTTTACATTGATGGTAAGGATGTCAAGATTGAAAGAGAGTCAGAAGTATCCCATATGATTGAGCATGACTTGACTGAGAATATGACATGCTTTACTAACAATGGCATAAATGAATTCAGGGCTGAGAAATCCCCTAGAAATTGTGATAAACCTATTGCACTGATTGATACCAAAGTAAAACAATTGTCAGAGTCTGATGACTTGTGGACTATGTACTTTGATGGTGCAAGTTCAAAAGAAGGATATGGTGCAAGAGTTTTGTTACGATCACCAAGTGGAAGGAAATTTAGGTTCTCATTCACTTTGTTATTTGAATGCACCAATAATGTGGTAGAGTATGAGGCCCTGTTATTGGGGCTAATATTGGTTGAAAAAACATGGGATCAAGAAGCTCAAGGTAATTGGAGATTCTGAGCTTGTGGTTTCCCAAGTTAGATCTAGGTATGTATCAAAGAAAAAAAGGTTGAAGCAGTACAAGAGTGCTATTTGGGATGAATTGGAAAACTTTTATGCATTTGGTATAGGTTGGATGGAGAGAGGCCACAACAAAGTGGCAAATTTATTAGCAAACATCGCATTAAAACCAGATGATATGACTTATGCTAGAATTTCAAAGGTTGAAGTGCAAACTAGGCCATCCATACCTAATAATATAAAAAACTAGCAAGTTTTTGATAGTGATGATGATATACTGAGGTTCTTGAATTGTGTGGATGAATATGAGAGTCAAGAAATTGACTTTGGAGCTTTTGTGGAAAAAAATGATGGTAAAGATACTGTGTTTGGAAATGGGGTCATTCAGTTGAAGACAAATACAATTCCTAAGGGTTTAGTTGTGTTAGAAAGAGTGTTTGATGATCGGGATAGGACAAAGGCTAATCATACTGCTTCCCATCCTGATGACTTGGAAGAGATAAACCTTGGAATGGAGGCATCACTAAAGAAGGTGTATATTGGAAAGAAGCTATCACCAAAGGTGAGAAGGATGCTACTTGACTTATTGAGGAAATTTAGGCATGTGTTTGCATGGTCCTATGATGAACTTAAGGTGTATAGGGAGGATTTATTCCAACATGAGATTCCTTTGAGTAATGGTGCTAAGCCATTTAGGCAAAAGCAAAGGCCTATTAATCCTACTTTGGCCCCCAAAATGCAAGAAGAATTAATGAAGCTAAGAGATGCATGGATCATCAAGCCAATCAAACATTCATCTTGGGTGTCAAGCTTGGTACCAGTGAGAGAAAAATGGAGACATCAAGTTATGTGTAGATTTCAAAAATTTGAATGTGCCTTCATTAAAAGACAACTATCCATTACCAAAATGGAAGCCATGTTGCAAAGGGTGAAAGGCTGTGAATTGATGTCTATGATGGATAGGTTCTCTGGTTACAACCAACTCATGGTCAAGGAGTTTGACCAGTTTAAGACAACTTTTACTACACCCTGGGGAACATATGTCTATGTGAGAATGCCTTTTGGTCTGACAAATGCATGGGCTACTTTTCAAAGAGCCATGGATGTGGCATTTTCAGATTTCATTAATTTGTTTTTGGTGATTTACCAGGATGACTTGACAACATATTCCAAGAAAGAAGAGGATCATTGTGAGCATCTGGAGAAAGTATTTAGTAGGGCGTTGGAGTATGGTATTTCTTTGAATCCGAAGAAATGTGATTTTGGGGTAAAGGAAGGTAAATTGTTGGGACATATTGTTTCCAAGGATGGGGTCAAAATTGATCCAGAGAGGGTAATTGCAATAGATAAATTCCCAAAATGGCAGTGTCAAAGGTATACAATATTTCTTTGGATAGATAAACTTCCTAAGGAGGTTTGTAACAAATTTTGCTGAGACAATTCGCCCAATTTCTAAGATGCTTAAGAAGGGGGCTAACGTTGAATGGGGAGAGGAGTCTATACAAGCTTTCCAGGCCATTAAGCAAGCAATAAAGGAGGCTCCTATATTAAAAAATCTTGATTTTTCTAGACCCTTATAGATTTCTTCATTCACATCTTTCCACACAATCGCAGCTATGTTGTTGCAAAAGAATGCAGAAGGTTTTGAACAACCTATAGCCTTTTTCAGAAAATCTATACAAGTTGCAGAACTTAAATATGATATAAATGAAAAACAGGCATATGCATTAGTGAAAGCAGTAAAATATTTCAGGCCTTATTTGATGGGAGTCATTGTAGTTGCATATGTACCTAGTCTTGCTATCAAGGATATTTTCACACAGCAGGAAGTATCAGGAAGGAGATGTAGATGGATCAATAGGATCCAAGAATTCAATATTGAGGTCTAGATTACTAAGCTGGTGAGAGGACAAGGATTGGCCAAGCTTATGGCCCAAAGTAATCTGGAAGCAAATCAGATAAATTTGCTGGAAGAGGAAAATAGATCACACATATGTGATATGGAGCATTCTGACTGGTATAAAGGTGTGATCTATTATTTGCAAAAGATGAAATGTCCTGACAACTTGAGTGAAAATGAAAAAAGGACATTGAAATTTCATGCTATCAAATATGTTATCATAGTTGGTAAGCTCTGGTGGAGAAATGGAGAAGGTGTCATTCTAAAGTGTTGGCCAAGATCAAGTGCAAGAATTTATGAGTGAGATGCATAGTGTAGTTTGTGGAGGACATTATATGGCCAAGACAACTGCACATAAGGTAACAAGGGATGGATTTTGGTGGCCTACTATTTTTAAATATGCACACCAGTTAGTGAATGATGCTTTTCAACATTTCTCTGGTAAGTTAAAACTCTTTGGTAACTTGCCTCTAAAACCAGTTACAATGCAATCTCCATTTCAACAATGGGGTATTGATTTTATAGGAGAGATAGCCTGTAAATCTAGTGGAGGCTACTCATGGATATTAGTGGCCACTAATTATTTTACCAAGTGGGTGGAATCAATTCCAACAAAGAAAGCAACTAGTAAGGTGGTAATTGACTTCCTGATGTGCAACATATTAACTAGGTTTGGGTGTCCAAAATGGATTGTGTCAGATAATGCAATGTGTTTCAGATCTAATGAATACACAAAATTTTGCGAAAAGCATGGCATCCAAATATCTTACTCATCACCATATCACCCACAGGGAAATGGACAAGTAGAATCAAGAAATACAAGCTTGATGAAGATCATTAAGAGAATCCTGGATCAAAATAAAAAGGCATGGGATTCTAAGTTGAGATTAGCAGTCTGGGCAGACAGGGTAACTATGAAGAAAGCAATAGGTTGTGCCCCATTTGACTTGGTCTATGGGATAACTGCAAGGTTGCCCCAGAATAATTTGTGGAAATGTATAATTTTGTCCACATGTATGACAATGAAATTGATGATGAAATGCAATTGAGAGTGGAAGCTCTCATAGAATTAGATGAAACCAGGAGGGAAGCTCAAATGAAAAATGAAAAATTGTAGTTGCAAGTGAAGAATTTGTATGACAAAAGAGCAACTGTAAGAAGCTTCCAAGACAAAGACTTGGTATTAATGTGGAATTCCAGGTTAGAAGATAAAGGAAAGCATGGAAAGTTCGATGAAATTTGGTTGGGCCCATTTCTGGTAAATAGTAGGTGGGGTGAAGATTCATACTTCCTTCAAGATATGGCAGGGGATACTTTTGAACTACCAGTTCATGGACAGTTCTTGAAGTTGTGCTTCACTCGAAGTATGTTTTTCCATGAACAATAGTTTAGGTTTGTATATATGTTAGTGGTAGGCTTCTTTCCTGATGGGTTGTTTTGGAATGAATGTCCCCAACTGGAGCCACTGATGGAACTTCAAATTTCTCTCTTTGTGTTCCATTTTATCTTTCCTTATGTTTCTGGTCATTTGTAGTATTTGGGAAATGCCTAATGTTTGGGTTTTACCTTTGTTTTCATGTAAAATCCTAGTGTTTTATCTTACGCCTTCAGTGGGATCTGTTTGGTCATTACTTTTTGAAGAGGGTTTTAAAACAACTTATGCCCCATCGGTTCATCTAAGCCAAGCCCCTTTTGATTTATTGTTTTATTTCCTTCGCCTAACTTTATTATTTCCTAAGTCTAGGTTGGCTCCGTGCTCCCACATTTTAAGAACAACTTAAGTCATTGTTTGTCGTCGGCCTAGTGATGTCTGCTTGTGCCTTTAATAAATGTTTTATATTTTGCAGAGGGACAAAATTTGCGTGACCATTGATCAATTATCATTTGATCTCAATCATTCTCCGCAATCCTGTGATGACTCCACCACACTGTTTTGACTGATTGCGATATCACGGGTGAGCGCCATGTGTCTCATATGGTGAAGCCGAAAGAGATGATGGAAATATTTTAATACATTTATCTGGCTTTAACACATTATGTAGCGGGTTACTAAAGCAGTTATGAGATGCACATGCTTCAAATCAACAGAGATGTTATAATTTAAGCAGGAAAGGTGCTCAATGGTTAATGACAAAGCTGGCAACTATTTTGAATGAACAGGATTGTCGATGGTTGAAATCAACAGTTACCTGCCATCGTGTGATCAAAAGTTGCGAGATATTTATTGGTCGCGATACCACGGGTGATCGCCATGTGGATTTCCTTGGCAACATATAGTATGGTGGGCCCTTATCGACATGGTGGATATCATGTTAGTTTCTTTTGAAGACAACCATTCGATGATATGACCGAAGTGAGGGATCGGCGACTAATATTTGAATCTACATCAAATGTGATTGGAGTCGTTGGCGTGGTATGCAAGTGAGCTTTAATGGAAGATGAGACATCTACTGGCCTGATTTGATCAAAATAAAATGACCATTTTCCTGCCCTATTGCATCACAAGGCATTCAAACATCTTTGTGGAGCATTCACAAAGCCAAGGATGAAGTTACAAGTTGTTACAACAAAGATTTGGGTTTCTACAAACACAAAGCCGTGAGTCGATTTCTGTATCTCCTAGTCATTTTGATTTTGAATTTGGGGAAAAATTTACTATATACATGTTGGAGGGCTTGTTGATAATTGAAGGGGATATAGATTAATTGAACTGTGGGAAATTGCAAGGTTTTGTTCTGTAATTTTGAATTTCTTTTTAGCCCTAGTTTGTTTGAGGTTTGAAACAACAAGGAAACCCTAGTTTACCAAAGATGGCACCGTCAAAGCAACATTCTGGCCAGGTTGATTATTTAAGTAGAAACCTATATGATTATTTCCTAGATCAATTTCCCTTGTCAATGAATGATAGGAAGAAGGGGTTGATCTTGATGCAAGGAAAAACCTTAGGAGAGGGATTAGTGTATAACTGTTCCAACATTGCCGATGCTAGGGTTCCTCTTACAGGTTTAGAAATATTCAAATTATGGTTTGGACAGAGGAATTATCCCCACCCCTTTTCAAATGGGTGGATGTATGATATGGGGAAGCTAGTGGTACCCAGTGTGTTCCTGATGTGGATTATCTTAGAGCAGTGGCCGCACAATATGAATCTATCACATGGGTGATTAGAGATAATGATGGAAGGATTATGTTGAGCATTAACAAAGAGGAATTTCAATAGGTTTTTGATCTGAGTGAGCCCAGTATGCTTTTGGTTCCTATTGATCTTGAGGAGATGAAAGTGGAGTATGGGAGGATGAAGTCACTTTTCAAGTTAAGTTGCTCCCACCTCATTTGGCTAGGGCAAACGGCTCAAAATTCTATATTAGCCCTAGTGACCAAGAACCTTTCAGACTGAACTATTTTGCAAATCATTTCTTGGCCACCTTTTACTCATTATGCCAGATATTGGGTTTTAATCCCAACACGATGATGCCTATTGCTTACATGTTCATGGGGGTGTAAATACAAGACCCTAATTTCTCGGTGATTAATGATTTTTCTTCCTTTTTGGTCGAAAAGATAAATGAAGGGCTGTTGAGGTTGCAACTAAATGATGCAGGCACTCCATTCTTCTGGTATTCCATGTTGATGTATATGTTATTGTATAAGAATGCTGATTTCTTCTCTGAGAAGATGGAGTTAAGGAAGTCGATTAATGGAGAAAGATCTCTAGTGCAAGTATGGACTGTAGATATGTCATATAATAGGGAGAATGCAAGTTATGTGCAGTTCGACAACTGTTTTTCTTCCAGATTGAGAGCCAGGTTGATGGTGAATGTGCCTAGAATTCCTAAGCAGTTGTATGACTTCCTCAGACCAAAGATGAGGAAGCCAGAGTTGAAGGTTTGCCACAACTGGGGTGATATTATTCCATACCTAGGTAGCACCATCTTGAGGCTATATGTTTTTCAAGGGACCCCTCATATATTGGTATACAATGTGCCACCAAGAGTGGGATTTGCAAAAATTATGTGGCAGATTGGTTGTATCCATGAGGACAACCTTACTAGGAAAGGTAAAGGAACATTTTCCCCAGATTATACTGTGGTGTGAGATTTTGTCCTTTCGAAAGGAGATTGGGTCCACTTTGGGAAATTTTTTAATGAATACCATTTGAGGTGTGGTCCCAAGCGGCAACATGATCCTGAGGGCTTCTTCACCCTTTTCAGATAAAGGATAAAAGGTGGTAGGTTTGTGCATGAGTTTAACTTCCCTGAGGACTTGATAAGAAATGAGTTTGATCTAACTAGGCAGGAATTGAACAAGGAGAAATGGATAGCTTATGATAAGCTATTGGCCATTGTGCACAAAATGGATCCAAAATATGATCCATTGATGGAGTTCAGTCCATATCATAAGAAAGTTAATTTTTTGATGGACAACTTCAAAGATATCATGGGCACTTTGATGACCAAGAATATAAACCAGGAGTTGGATTTGGGCATACAGGAGCAAGATGCTAGGCCATTGGAAGAGAGGCCACCCTACCAACCTACAGAGAATTATCCTATCTACAAAAGGAAAAGAAATGATAGCAGTGACGAGGAAGAATAAAATAGAGAAGGAAAACAAATAATGAAATTGCCTACACAACCAGGTCCAAAGCTCAAAACACTTGGGGCAATCAAGATTTTTGATTTGGAATCATCAACCAAGAATAGTCCCTCACCACCACCATCAGAGCCAAGCCCAAAGAGTCAAAATATTGAGAAATCACAAGAGGATTTGGTGGGTGAAATTGTTGTCACTAACCGAGACATGTAGATGGGTATGCCTTCTCCTCCTAGGCCAGCTGAATTCGTTCTCTCCGATTTGGATATGAAAGGAAAATGTGTGCAAGATGTAAGGATGGAGGCATGTAAGGCATTTTTAGATGATGATGCATTTGTCAAAACTCTGGTCTTCTTGCAACTAGTATGGAGAATAAAATTGGAAGAATATCAGGATAAATGCAAGAGGAGAAGAGAATTGAGACCTGATAGGTTTGACCAGGAGAATGATGATGAGGTGAAAGCTAAATTGATGGAAGAATTCAAGAGAATCATTCCTGAGGAGGGGATAAAATTGGTAAATCAGGCTGGTGTCTTGATTTTTCCTGAGTGGGACATTGTAGATGTAGTAGCTTTTAATTCTATTCTAAAGTCCAAGCATCCCCTACAAGATTCTAAAGAAGAGGTCAAGGCAACATTGCAAGATTCTACCTTCAATGAAGAATATGAGACTTTAGCAATTTGGGCCTTGGCCCCTCAAGGGAGAAAGCCCAATGTGACTGATATTAACCCAAACCTAAGAGGAGGGTTGATAATAAAAAGAGCCTTAGAGACCTCAACCACAGAGGCCACTAATTTGACTATGAATGTGGCCAAATTGGCGCAAAAGACTACTGAAAGAGAGGAGGCTGAAAAGAAAAGTCTAATAGAGTAGTATAATTTCATAATTGGAGAGTATAGCAAGGTGCAGGAAAGGAATGTTGAGCTGCAGATTGAGGTGGACAGGCTAAAGTGCAGGCAAATTGGGGAGACATCAAGTGCTCCAAAAATTAGAGCATTTCCTTCCACATCAGGATCAGTGCCTCTGGCTTCTCCCATTGTTTCTACACCAGGGTCTCCTGACCAAACTCCTTCCCTCAACCCTACTTTAGAGATAACTGATGAAGAAATAGAATTCTCTATTGATCCTACAAAGAAGCAGCTGATGCGCAAAATTACAGAGTTACAGGCTTCCTTGAAGGTAAGTGAGGAGGGAGCACTTTTAAAGCAGGGTGAGGTAGTTAATGCTATATTGAGGCATTTAAATGAGAAGGTTGATGACAGATTGACATCTGTATATTCTTTCTATTCTTTATTATTAAATGCAATAAAGAATATTGATAGGGATCAGGAGGTAGTAATACCACTGATTGAAAAATGGATCCCTAGGGCCAATGATTTAGACATAATGTATAAAGCCTCAAGGTTTGATACAAATAATAGACCCCAATCATTAAGGCCTACTCAAGTGTTAGTTAATTCATTGCAAGGTTTTCAAGCCTTACCAGATGACTTGAGTAGGAAGATCAAAGAATTGGTGAAGAACTTTGATGATTGGAGCGACACATTGTTACTTGATATAATTGATGAGTAGGGAAACATCAGGTCATTCAAATAGTGGAAAAATTGAGCAAATGAAATCATCAATGCATAAATTAAAGTGATTTGTGATGACTTAGATTATGACTTGTTGGTGAGCTGTATGGACAAGATTATTAGTACTAGTTCATTTTTGGAATATTTTGAAAGAGAAGCAAATCAGGCGGTGGTTAAGTACACACCTTATAGTGTTAAGGTGAATAAGGTAGTCAGTTTTGATTGGCCAACCGATGAAGAATACCAGAGATGGGTAAATGTATACTTAACCGAGGAAGAGTGAAAAAAAGTAGGCTACTAACGGTTAATAAATCAGTTGTTGCAGCTACAACGACTTCCAGTTTTGTTTTTGGTGACAGTCTTGGCATGAAGTCCTTGAGTTTTTGCTACCACATCAACATTTCTCAGCAGGTGAGCATGAATAAGAAGATTCTTCTGGGGATTCTTGTTGTAACCAATTTTTTTGAAGTGTCACAAGGTGGTCCAAGTGACTGGTGACACGTGTATTCTCTGGCCTGATGCTTGTTTGCTCCTTCATTCCCTATAAGAAGGATTTCAAGGCCAGAAGTACGAGTTAGCAAGTTAGATATTTTTTTGGTCAAGTCTAGGTAAAATTAGAGAGCAAACTGTAAAGTCTGATGGTTTTTTAGAGAATATGTAATTTAGGTTTTGAGTCATTATGTTGTAGGTCTTAAACTCATGGAGATTTGATTTTTTTATGACAAAACTGACATTTGAATTAAAATGATTTATTTGATCTCATGTCTCTCCATTGTACAAGCATATCTGAATTTTGAATAGAATGATCAAGGGTTGTTTCGCTCATCTCACTATTGTGGTGTGTATGATTCTTGTTTTAGCTTTAATTCAAAGAATTAATTAAAATGCTTGAATGGGATTGTAGGTGGATATGCTCTGTATAAGGATTTGATAAGTAGTATTGGGTTAGAATATATATTGATAAGATTGTAAAAAAATTTTATCAAGGACCTTATATGTTATGTGTTAAAATCTATCATAATCCCTTAGATGCTTATGAATTTGAATCCTCCAATGGATATATGGCACTGATCTGAGTTGTACTCATTTGTATGGTTCAATATTTGTTTGTCTTTACCTATAGCTTGCTACAAATTGCAAATCAATGACTATCTTGTACTATGAAAGGTTGTTGTAGTTATCTCATGCTCCAAGTAGTTGATATTATTGATGAACAACCAATTCTATTCGATATTATCCTATTTTGTTGAGCTATCAAATGAGATTATCTATTTTTGTTAATGTTGTTTATGATACTGGTGTAGAGGTTGTAAACACATTAAGGGATAAACCTCCTGGGTCTTGCAGATCCCAAAGTGTAGGAGGTTTGTTAAAGTCCTCGTCAGTTGGTCCAGGTCCTTCGAGCTTCCCTTAATTGGAATTGGAAATTCCATAGGTAGAATAGAAGACCAACCTGGTTGCAGTTAAAAAAAAAACCAACACATTCTACTTCCCCTAATGAGGTAATCTTGCCTTGAACTAGGGGAAAATTACTAAAACTGGTAGCGGATTGGATCCTTATACATCCCATCAGGGTCGAAAAACTATCAAAACTAAAAACATCTACGAAAAAACAAAATCAAAACAAAGTCAAAACATCAAAATTCCAAAAAAATGTTATGCTTTTGAGTCAAACTATGTGGTATCTACATGTATAATTTAGGCAAGGCTTATCGGCCCCTGAGGCCTTAGGTCAGTCTCCTTAGGTGTCTATTATGCTTTATTTCAACTTAGTCAAAAAATAGAAAATTAAAAAACATTTGGAACATTGAAAATCTAAAAACATTCAAAAAATTTAAAATCCAAAAATATTCAAAAAATAGAAAGGATTGAAAACATTTTCTTATCAAACCAAGCGAACTACGAGCCTTTGCAAGTACAACATAGGTAGGTTTATATTTGATGATCCCCCGAGGCCCTAGGTTAGTCCCTTGAAAACAACAAAAACAACATCATATAAATTCAAAAAATCAAAAAGCTCCTACCTCTATTATCACTGAACACAATAAAATTTTCATCCAGAAATTAAAAAAATCATCACACTCACCCTTTGACAACGTAAACAAAAAACAAAACAAACATCAAAATAAAAAATTCTAAGGAAAAAGATCAAAACTATTAGACAACTATCAAGTGAAAGCAATGCCAAAGTGTTAACTACCTATCTATTGAAAATTCACCAAAAACATCTTGAGATATGTCTTAATGGATCCATTCCTACAATATACACCATCAACACTGGATAACAACCTAAAACCTCAAAATAGATATGGCAAGTGATACTGCAACATTGTTTATCTTTTAATAGTCTTGTCTTTTTGATTTATCGTAATAGCACATTCCTAGGATCTCTCAAGGATGTCCATAAGGATTTAGAGAAGAAGGAATGGTGGTATTAACAGTTGATTTTTGGTTAGTTCTATTTGTAAGATGTTTTTGTGATACTACCATGATGAATACTTGCTTTGTTTGGTGTATGGAAGTTGTTTTGAGACAATTCATGTAGTAGTTTCATGTTAGGTATTTCATATCTCTCTGTGTAACTGGCCCAAAATTTTTTAACACAACTCCACCCTATATCCTAACAAGGTTTATGTATGTCTAGTATGAGAAAGAATATTCTTTGTATGCTGATTGAAATTCCATGCAATGGATACAAAGCCACCTTGGTTATCAATACCTTGGTGCATCGTATCTGTTTGCTACATCAAAAAGGATTGTTAAAGATACGAAGCATCTATGCAAAGCAAAAGAAACTCATTAGTAACTAACAACATCAAATTTATATAAATCATCCAAACATTAATTCTAACTAACAACATCCATTGTACATTAAAATATCATTAGTACCACATGCATCCTATATCCATAAGCTCATCAATACATATCATGATGCTAATAAAATAATAAAAACATCATGTATCATGTATAGATCATACATCACATATATAAGAGATGAACATCCATCATATACATAATAAAACATCATATATCATAGAGATATATCGATCATCCATCCATCCAAATCATATGCATACATCAAAAAGAACAAAACATGTAAATCATACATTGTCATCTATAATCATCACATAACACATAATGAAGTTGAATCGAAACATGTATATCTCATAGATATCATCATATAAACATGTGTGATATCATAATACAAAAAAATACATATATATACGAGGCCTCAGCTAGGTCGATGAATGTATATACAAAATCATGTCTACAACAATGTCTCTAAAACAATAAATATCATAATGATCAAGAAAATATAACCCTACTACCCAACTAGAGGTGGGGACCTCGACAAATGATTTCTCTAACAAGGGGATAGCTAAGGCATGACTATCGAACATCTAATTGAGTTCCCACCTGACTCAACACTCATAATAGTACTAGGCTCTCTAAAGCGTGGCAACTACTAAACTCTAGGTACAAAGGCATCATACAAAGTCTGATAATATGTAGCCTCTCTCATGTATTGATCTCACTCTTCTTAGAGGGAATCATGATCTACTTTGAGGGTATCCCTCTTAGCTATAATCATCTGTACCTGTGCCTTCACAGCATGACATCTCCCACTCTCGATGTCTCGATCGACCCTAAACCTGTCCCCCTTTGCTCTCAAGGTGACAACTTGAGCCTTTGTGGCCTGTCACCGCACTACCTCTGCATCTCTAGAAGCTGTCAAATGAGCTAATTGCACTGTTGCATCACCAGGTGGTGGAGGAGGACCCAAAACCTGTCCCTGATCTTGGTGTATAGGATTGTCATGCCCATCCTATTTCCCATGCTATTAGGCTCTATCCAGTTGCTTGATAATGATTTGAACTCATTATCTCTCACCACAGTGACCAATAGTCCATGCTCTAGCTATTGTTGGCCCAATTCCAGTAGGATTGGTAAACCTCAAAGGAATATGCCGAGCTCACCACTAATAAAAATCTAGGGTAGTCCCAGGATCTTCAAGACCAATTGGCCACCCCTATCCAAAGGGGAAAAATTCTCTAAACTCTGTGACAATTGCATCTCAATCTACCTACAACCCTCATACCTAGAACTCTTTAGTAGTCCTACCAAAATGAGCCTCATAGGAATCTATGAAATGACCTTGTCTCTCATCGAATAATCGAAAAACATGATCAAGAAGATATCTCTCTAACAAATAATAAATGAGACCAATAAGCCATCGAGTTTGTATACAATATGGCAGTTGATCCTATTCATCATTCCATGCCACACATACCAACCATAGTGTCCAAACAAAACTAGGCATGTCATCTATCACACGACACCAATAAGGTAGCTACTCGGGCCAAGTGTCGTGAAGAAAGTCACCATATCTATAAGAATATAGATCCTCTGGATCCTGATCCAATATGCCATCAGGCTTGGTAACTAGGATGTGCTCCTAAGCCCATACATGAAGAAATATCACACCAATAGAAATGGATCTACCTCCTTTGTAGGTGATCTCATACATATCTCAGTATAAATTCATAAGGAGACACGAGACCCATACATATCTAGTGCCATTCTCGAACATCTGCTCGATGCACACACCCAAACCAATGGGAAATTACCTACCTCGTTGATCAAGAATGATGAGCGCAAAAACCAAAGCACAGAGAACAAGTGAAACTAGATCCACATTTCCAATGAACTCAGATGGGTCTACCTCAGACTCACAAACCTAAAGATTCCTCACACCAAGTACTTGGAACATAGCATATGCACCTCGTTGCATAGAATAAGTCACAATCTCTCCATGGATCAGAACATGAAGAATCCTCCATACATCCTCGAGGGTGATGGTGGCATCTGATGAGCTCGAAATATGCTCATAATTTGAATAGTATGATGTACTTTTAATACCCTTACTCTTTTTCTGATGGTTGTTTAAACTCTTTGATTAAAGACTTTTTATCTAAAATCGGGTAGTATCCTATAGCAACACATTCCTATATTCTTGCAGCTTAACATCTTTGTGTGTCTATATTTATTGCCCTGTTTGACCTCCCGAATGACTGATATAATGCATGTGGTTTTTGGATAATGAAATGGATTTAATGTGTGATTAATGAATGTGTATCGTGTTATTGTGTGTGTGCTTTCTTTTGCTTCTGTCACCATGTGTATCGCAAGTTGTTGAAATAGGCATGAACGAGTCAAAGCACAGTAGATCTCAGCCTTGCAGTAAAGTTCATTTCCAGCAAAGACTCTCTGACCGGGTTGTTGGGAGGAAATCTAAATGATCATTAATCTAGGAAGAGTGGAATGGTAGATTCTCTTTGAATCAGTTGAACATATATGCTTTCATTTATGAGAAGTCCGTTCCTCGGCGTCAGGAGACATTTATGTCCACATCTTTCTCTGTTAGAGTTAGGTAGTTAGTTGCTTTTCTATAAATAAGTGTTCCTCCTGCGTGAGTGAAAAAAATAGAACAGAGTGTATTAAGATTAGTATTATAATGAGAAACAGAGTATTGTGTTAGTTTTCTTACAAGCAGAATGATCAATGTATATGATTCCAAGTTTATGAATAAAAGCTGATGAAGTTTTGAGTTCAATTCTTGCATAAATTGGTTGATGCTTGCTAAGGGGGCCCACTTAGTGAGTATCTATAGTTAGTTGTTTATTTCATGTTGATTATAAGTTAGAATTTCATTCTTGAAGGTTTCAACGCAAAATTAGTCTTATATTGTTCTTGTAGCATAAGACCAGTTCATAGTTTGTTCCTTAGTAATAGTTGTCATGATTTCTTCTTTGATTAAGTTATGCTTAAGTTAAGAAGACTTTACATTATGTTCCTGCAACATAAGTAGAATTCCTTCCAAGCATTTATTTCTAGTAAATTGTGGCTGAAACTGGTTCTTAGTGAACATACAGTGCCGCTCCATTTCAAGTATATGTTCCCTAGTTTGACAATGTAAATGAATGACCATAAGAAGATGTTAGTCACCTGCTAGAATGTCCAATTCCCAGGTTAGGATTTTCCATGACTTTTATATCCTTTTGCGGAATTGACCATCATTTTTGACACCATTTCCGGGGATGGTGTCAAGCTAAGAACCTGTCATAGTCATTGTTAGTAGTAGTTTAGTGTGATTATTCAAGCATTTTCAAATTCCTTCAATTTTTTCAGTTAAGTCCGTTGCATGCATAGAAGAAGAGATGCTCTAGGAAGATTCCTCCCTAACCTTCCATTCATTGATAACAATTTTGAACCAACTTATAATCTATTTGAGGAAGGAGGAGACCAAGATATCAATCCATTTGCTGAAAACCTGCTTGCTGAATTCCCCTTTGCCCTAGCTGATGAAGAACCTCAAGAAAATCCATTTGCTCTGATACTCTATCAAGCGAATATGGCCCATGACAATAAAGTTGTTGAGTTCTTGTATGAGCAAATTTTTACTCTGTTTGGAGTCCCAAGAAAACTTGTTACTGATCAAGGAGCTCCATTTACATCAAACTTAATCACTGCATTGATGAATGATTACAAGATCAGGCATAGAAAGCCTAGCCCCTATCATCCTCAAGCCAATGGTTAGGCAGAGGTTACCAATAGAGAATTAGAGGAAATCCTTTCTAAAATAGTACAGTTACACAAGAAGGATTGGAGTAGTCGCCTTCCTGAAGCAGTCTAGGCCTATAGGACAACATGGAAAACAACTATAGGGTTTACCCCTTTTGAGTTACTCTATGGAAAAACTACCATGTTGCCAATAGAGTTTGAGCATAAGACCTTAAGAACTGCTCTTCAGCTTAACATTGATCTTTTAGAAGCCCAAAAGGAACACCTCCTATAGCTGAATGCATTGGATGAGATAAGGAAAGCTGCCCTGCTGCATATTGAAGCTATCTAGCAACAAAGAAAGAAATGGCATGACCACCATATCAGAACTAAGCAATTCTCTGCTAGTGATTGGGCGTTGCTCTATGACTCCAGGTACAAGGAAAATCAAGGTAAACTCACCACAAGATGGCTTGGTCCTTATGAAATAGAAAATGCATTTGATAATGGTTCATTTCAGTTGGCTAGAATATATCTTGTTCGATTCAAGCTACTGGTTAATGGACACTGTCTTAGGTTGTATCATAAGCCAACATCCAAACAAAAATTTATGAAGCAGTTTATTTCAGATGCAACCACTGATCTTCCTGCAGTAAAAGGCCTTTTTCTTGCAACATCTCTTTAAAATGCTATGTTGGATGTCCATAATAAAGGTTTCCTTTTTAAGGAAGCCACTTTCTCTATTTTTCATCCATCACCATCATTCATTCCATCTTCTTCCATGTCATCCATCCTACCGTACCACCTTCATTTATGGTTTCCATTCTAGCCATCATTTCAAGCTGAGCTGTGATCTTTCCCAGCATCTACGAGCACTTATTATAAGGTGCACGATATCTTTTATTGTCACATCGTTTATTTATTTCATTTATTCATTAATTGCTATGTATCTATCAGTCATTATTGCCTATTTTTTGCCTATCCTTATGCACATGTGTGGACACATGCCAAATTTTAAGTAGGGGGCAAGGATAATTCATTTCAAACTTTTTCTTGTGCCACTATCACGTTTGTTAAGATAGTTTTATTTTCTTGTACTTACCAAGTATGACTGCGTGCTTTTATCCTAATCAACAAGTTAACTGCTTGATTTGAGTATTTTTTAATAATAATTTCATGCAATTATCCTTTGTATCATTCTTGGAAAAGTAAAGAAAGGTGACAAGAAAAAAGAAAGAAGCAAGGCGAAAAAAAAAGTTTTTTCGAATTTTCAGAAGAAGTTTGAGTTTTAGGAATCTCAGCAGGGATAATTTGTGAATATGGGTGGCCAGTTAGTGAGACATGAGCCTACAGCTCATGAAGCCTTGACACAAAATCCTCAAGTGGTTGAGATATTCAACAATTGCGGATGGTTGAATTATTTTTTGGGGATAAATTCCTTTAATGAGGAAGCTGCAGGTGAGTTTTTGAGAACTCTTTCAGAGGGAGAAGCTAAAGTGTGGGGTTTGATAGTAGCCATTATAGAAGAGTGGATTGCTAAAGTAACTAGGCTTTCGGCGGTAGGAGAGAACTTTCCTTCAGGAAGAGATGTTGTCTCTTCTAGGGCAGAATTCACAATACCAACAAATGGACCCTTAGAGGTTTCCAAACAAGGATGCAAATGGGTGTCACTGCCTCCTCCATACTCAGAATATGCCACCTTCATAATCAGTTATTTGACTTGTGAGGGATGTTTTTCCTATTTGCATTCTTATCATTTCAAACTATTGAGTCATATGAGGCACGGTTTAGCTGTCAATGTTCCAATTTTTTTTTTAAACCTTTTGGAACGTAGTGCCCATGAATCCCAGAGGGGTAAGGACAACTCTATCACCCATCATGCCCTCATTCAATTATTGATTGAGCATTCACTAAGGGATGTATCACCCCTTTCTTGGCAAGAATTTGTTGCCTAGAAGGGTCTGCAACCTCCAGAACCTCCTAGAGCACTCCTTGCACAGCGCAAGAAAAATAAAAAGAGAGTAGAATCTATGAGTAGGGGAGCAGAGCAAGAATCATCTGCTCCTACAACACCTAGTCCTGCAGCCTCCACACCAGAGTCCTCTACCCAAGTAAAAACCAGGTCTGCTGGTAGAAAAGAAAAAGGGAAAATAAAGGTAGGAGAGTCATCTAGGGCAGAACAAACCCTAGAATCAAGCCCTCATGTTCAAAAGCGAAAACGTTCTACTCCACTCTCTCCTGCAACATCTTCCCTTGTTGTAGTTTCTCTTGCAACAATGCCTGTTGCCATTGGAGTTTCACTATCACCTTCTCCTACTGAGTCTGAATCCTGTAGGCAAGTTAGAAAGAGGAAAGCTACGAAAGAGTCTCCTGTAGCTGTTACATTGCCAAAAAGAGTTTCATCAAGGAAACAACATAAAGTTACCTCAACCTCCATTCAACTTGAAATTATAGTCATTCTTGAGGAATCTGAAGAATTCAGTCATGATGTTTCTCAGAGTGTATCTGAGAATGTTCCACAAAGTTCATCTATTATTCCTGGGGAACTGCAAACTGAGACATTGGAAGTTGAGGAAGAACAACATGGTAGTGGTAATAAAGGAGGATGCCAAGTCTTGATGACTTGGCTGAAGCAGTTGGGAAAATTTCAAGAGAAACACAATCTCCTCCTAGGCATTAGTAGGAGTCCATCTTGCAGCAAGAGGAAGAACAACTTAAACAATCTGAAGTGTCTAATGAAACACCATTACCCTCTAAAACTTGTCGAGCATTGGTTGTTTATAAAATGACATTGTTGATTGAATATTTGGAATATCTTAGGATTACATGGAGGCCTGTTACATTTCAAACTTTGAGTTTCCACCATTTAGCTAGAACTAACCTTCAACAAAGTCTTTGGGAAGAAGAAAAGAAGAAATTAAAAAAGGAAATTGAAATACAAAGATAGGAAATTCAAGAAATGAAAGAGAAAATGGATGAAATGGTGAAGGTAACTGGTAAAATTATGAAATGTAGACACCACCTAGGGTATATGCTATGTGCCTTAAAGAGAAATTTCTATGGTTCCAATTGATGAGAATTTCCAAAAATTTAGACCCTGACATTCACATAGCTAAGGAATTTTATGATGCATATCAAGTAGCACCCAATTGGCTGAGAAATTCTTTATGAGTTTTACCTGCATGGTTTGCTAATTCCCTTTGAAACAAAATGGAATCCGCTTCTCTACATTGGTGGCATTCATCTGAGGTCACTCATGTCTTGGGCGGCCAATGAAACTAACTATGGAAAACAATTAGAGGCTTATGAAGAGGCTAAAAGGAATGAACCTATTCTGCTGTGACCTAAAAGCTCAGATCCCCACATAGTTATGAGAACTTGGCTTATTGTTGCGTATGGATTCCATGATCCTACAAGAAGAATGAAAGTATTTGATATCAGGAAGTAGGTGTATGATGAGTTCAAAGACCAAACATATCTGTTTTGGAAGCTTTCATCTTCCAGAATTGAAACAAGATGGGAAAAACTGACTGTTGGTTTCAGGAAATCTAAGCCTCATAGCCATCTAAACTTTAAAGTAGCCATCAGAAGGACATAGAAGTATATGCAGCTGGGTCTCCAGGAAAGGTTTGAGTTATGGTTACCATTAACAATCCTACCTCCAATTTTGATGTGGCCACTTTACCCTTACTTGGCTACAGATGTTAATGAGGATGCAGAAACCCGCAGGTATGAGAGATGGCAAAGTTTCAGAGGTTTCTACTACAAATTCAGAACTTCATTGCAGGGCCATACTACTCCTACTGATTTTAGTGAAACAACTAGAAAGCTTAATGCTGGAGGACCATCATTAGGATAAGTAGGGGGAAAATGATGAGCTCGAAATATGCTCATAATTTGAATATTATGATGTATTTTTAATACCCTTACTCTTTTGCTGATGGTTGTTTAAACTCTGTGATGAAAGACATTTTATCTAAAATTGGGTAGTATCATGTAGCAACACATTCCTATATTCCTGCAGTTTAACATCTCTGTGTGTTTGTATTTATTGCCTTGTTTGACCTCCTGAATGACTGATATAATGCATGTGGTTTTTGGATAATGAAATGGATTTAATGTGTGATTAATGAATGTGTATCATGTTATTGTGTGTGTGCTTTCTTTCGCTTCTGTCACCATGTGTATTGCAAGTTATTGAAAGAGGCATGAACGAGTCAAAGCGCAGCAGATCTCGGCCCTGCAGTAAAGTCCATTTCCAGCATGACATCGAGGAAGTTGTTCCAGAAAGGACTCTCTAACCGAATCGTTGGGAGTAAATCTAAATGATCATTAATCTAGGAAGAGTGGAATGCTAGATTCTCTTTGAATTGGCTGAACAGATATGCTTTCACTTATGAGAAGTATGTTCCTCGGCATCAGGAGGCATTTATGTCCACGTCTTTCTCTATTAGAGTTAGGTAGTTAGTTTCTTTTCTATAAATAAGTGTTCCTCCTGCGTGAGTGAAAAAAAAATAGAACAAAGTGTATTAAGATTAGTATTATAATGAGAAACAAATTTTAGTGTTAGTTTTCTTACAAGCAGAATGATCAATGTATATGATTCCAAGTTTATGAATAAAAGTTCATGAAGTTTTGAGTTCAATTCTTGCATAAACTGGTTGATGCTTGCTAAGGGGGCCCACTTAGTGAGTATTTGTAGTTAGTTGTTTATTTCCTATTGATTATAAGTTAGAATTTCATTCTTGAAGGTTTCAACGCAAACTCAGTCTTATATTGTTCTTGCAGCTTAAGACCAGTTCATAGTTTGTTCCTTAGTAATAGTTGTCATGATTTCTGCTTTGATTAAGTTATCCTTAAGTTAAGAATACTTTACATTATGTTCTTGCAGCATAAGTAGAATTCCTTCCAAGCATTTATATCTAGTAAATTGTGGCTGAAACTAGTTCTTAGTGCACATACAGTGTCGCTCCATTTCAAGTATACGTTCCCTGGTTTGACAATATAAATGAACGACCATAAGAAGATGTTAGTCACCTGCTAGAATGTCCAATTCCCAGGTTAGGATTTTCCATGACTTTTATATCCTTTTATGGAATCGACCATCAGCATCTCCAGTAGGTAAGTGAAAGGACGATGTCTCGAAATGCCATCTGTCAACAAGAGTAGTCATCATGGCTCTATGACATCCGATGATTAACATGGAGCAAATATGTCTCAACCCAAAATCATCTATAACATCTCACTCCAACTCGTGGAAACCAATAATCAAATAAAACAACTCATGTGATGGTCACTCCCTCGACATAAGCGGTTTGAGAACTGCCTACAACCATTCAACCCATGACATTAAGAATTTTCTACAAAAATGCGAAATGAACCTCAAATTTCAAAAAAACTGACTCAAGATTCTTTGTAAAGAAAAGCGGTCACTATTTGTCAAAAGCGATAAATAAAATCAAAACTAAAAATGTCAAAAATGAAATAATTCTCAAAAGTGATTTTTTTTGACAAAGGCAATCATAAAATTTGAAAAAAGTCAAAAGAAAAACTTTAAAGAAAATGTAAAAATAGATGTGACCATTTAGGTCAAATGTTAGTATCCATGGCAAGTGTGAGCAAAAAAATCAAAAGTGGTCCATTCACAAATAACAAAGCGCTAAAAATGATTAAAAAGCGAAAAAAACATGAAATTACCGCTTAAGCTAGAAATTTTTTCATGCATTAATTACAAAAAAACAACAAGCAAAATATGAAAGGAAAGGGTACATATCAGGGCACCAATGCCGGTAGGCCATCCAAACTCATGAACCGCATCAGCACGATGTGGGGCTCCTCGAATCCTCATCATAGCTCCTCGAAAATCAAGAAATCATGAAATCTAGAGGCAAAAAATTACTATAGGCTCAAAGTGTGAATGAGGAGGATTAAGCCCTAATTACCTATTTTAACCCTTAAAACCCTAATTTTTTACCTAGGAAACATTCCTAGGTTGAAATTAGGAGCTCTTGGGAACATCTGAACTATCAACGAGAGTCCTATATGCTTTTTTTTTTTTATCCTCTACGCATCTGAACTAAAATAAAACATTATGGCAAGCTTGACCTGAAAATTGATATTTTCAGCCAACCTCTTGATGGGCAACCCAATGTCCTACCATAATTTCTCTGACCATTGAGGCATAGTGGGGCATATAAATTTTTTCAAATGTTGATCTTAACATTGAATTCTTTGAAACAAAGAAACTAATACTTTGTCTCAAAGAGGGACAAAATGTAGACATATAAAAATGACCTAATGCTTATCAGACATCCTAAATGACATTTTCTCATCATCAACATCATCATCACTTAATATCATAGAATTTCACATCAATTGCATCAAAAACCCTAATTTCCTCTATTAATTGAATAATATTACATTATTTAATTATTTCACTTTTTCATCATTTTTCTGACTAATTAAATAAATTTCATTTATTTAATAAAGTCCTAATCTAACTTTATTACTCCTAATTAATTTAAATAACATCAATTATTTTATTATGTCACTAATTTACTTTATTCCCCTAAATCAATTAATTTATTAAAACATAATAGTTTAATTAAATCACTTTCCCCTAAACTTGAATAATTAAACAAATTATTCAAAACATCATAAAACATGATTTGCATGTTCAACTCAAAAATATTAATTAATTAACTCAATTAATTAATTATCCTCACCTACTTTCATGATTGAAAAAATTATCATCCCCCGATTGTTCACTCTATTCTTGACTGATACATCTGTTCTTTAATCCCACTGAAGGCTCAACATGATTTCTTCAATCCCATTGAAGGCTCAAATTGATTTCTTCAATTACAATGATTACGTAATCAAAATACATTGATTATTCCCATCTAATTCCTCTCAACGGTTTTAAACCGTTGATTATGATATTCTACTACATGATCTCAATTGTTCATTTCAAAACACAAAATCTATATAACAATAATATTCTTCCTTAAAAACTATTGGAGAATCAACATCTTTTGCACAATGAAGTAATGCTGAAATCATAATCGATCTTTTAACAAGCTTTACACACATCTTCAATCAACACACACAACTTTGAAGATTTTGCTATGCAAAAATGGAGGCTTCAAATTGATACAACAAATGATCCAACATCTTTGCAAATATAGTTCGACACAGGAAGGTAACACTACATTTTTTGAGTTCATTTTATGTTATCTCTTTTGGTTTCATTGTTTGAACTCATTTCTTCATAGTTTCATTTCGTGGATAATGGGAATGAATCATGATATTTTTTTTGAATTAGATTAGTTTCAATTAATTCATTTAATCTTATTGCACACTCAATTTTCCCCTTACAAAAAAATATATATCCAACCATGGCTCGATAACTGATCAAGTGTTGAACCTTGTTCACCATCAAAATCCATCTCCCCTAATGACGGTAATCTAATCTTGAACTGAAGGAAACTTACCGAAACTGGTAACGGATTGGAGCCTTGTAAATACTAGCATGGTAAAAAACTATCAAAATAAAAAACATCCAAAAAAATAAATAAAACAAAAAACATAAAAATCCAAAAAAAACATGTTATACTTTGAGTCAACACTAGTCAAACTATGTGGTCTTTGCATGTATAACATAGGAAAGGCTTATATTTGATCAACCCTTGAGGCCTTAGGTCAGTCCCTTTAGATGTTCGTCATTGTATTCTAACTTAGTCAACAATTTAAAATTCAAAAACATTCAAAAAATAGAAAAGTCAAAAACATGTTCTTATCAAACAAGCGAACTATGAGCCTATGTGTGGATAACATAGGAAAGGCCATCATAAATGATGAGCCCTCAAGGCCCTAGGTTAGTCCCCCATTCAAAAAAGAAAAAATATATATATATTATCAAAATCCAAACAAGCATTCATAAAAATATAGAAAACAACAAAAACAACATCAGAAAAAAAAACTCAAAAAAATAAAAAAGGTCTTAACTCCATTATCACTTATTTACAATAAATGTTCCATTCACAATAAACAATCATCACCATCACCCTTTGAAAAAGAAAATAACAAACAAAACAAACACCAAAATAAAAAATAAAAAAGTGAAGATCGAAATGACTAGATAACTATCAAGTGAAAACAATGCCTATGTATAAACTACCATACCTATTTGAAACTCATATCAACAATCCTAAACATGAGTCTTAATGGATAAAACATTCCTACAATAGATATCATTAATGAATCTCATCATTAAACATCAAAACAACTATGGTAAGTGATACTGCAACATTGTATATCTTTTTATAGTCTTATCGTTTTGATTTATCTTGATACCACGTTCCTAGGATCTATCTAGGATGTCCATAAGGATTTAGAGAAGAAGGAATGGTGGCATTAACTATCAATTTTTGTTTGTTCTATTTGTTATATGTTTTTGTGATACTACCATGGTGAATACTTTCTTTGTTTTGTGTATGGAAGTTGTTTTGAGATAATTCATGTAGTAGTTGCGTATTAGGTATTTTATACCTATCTATGTAACTGGTTCAAAAAGTTTTAATACAACTCAACCATATAATGTAACATGGTTTTCATATGTATGGTATGAGCAAGAATATTCTTTGTGTGCCAAGTCAAATTCCACGTAATGGATACAAAGCCACCTTGGTTATTAATACCCTGGTGCATCATGTCTATTTGCTACATCAAAAAGGATTGTTAAAAGATATGAAGCCTCTATGCAAGCAAAATAAAAACTCATCCATCTTTAACAGACATCAAATTCCTATCCATGTCTAAATCATCCAACACTTCTTCTAACTAACAACATCCATCCTACATCATAATATCATTAGTAAAACATACATCTCACATCCACAATATCATGAGTATATATCATGACCATAATAAATCGATGTATAATAATCCATCACATACGTACGATATCATCATTCATCACACAAATATATAAATCATTCATCCATAACATATGAATACATCAGAAAAATACAAAAGAATAATTGGACAAATATAAATATCCATGATCATCCATATACATCACATAACACATCATTGTAAGGAATTTAAGGTAGCAGAACAACTTCCTACACTAATCTTGAGAGGAGAAAAATGCAAAACTTTACAGATCTTTGACAATTAAAAAAAATTAAACACAAATATAATGCATAACACAACACAAAGATTTACGTGGGGAAAACCCTTTCGGGAGAAAAACCTCACACTCCAAAAGCCGCTCAATATATTATTCAGAAATCAAAAGATTACAATATACTTGCAGAGAAAGCTTCTTATAGGAGTATCTGTTGAGATACCTACCTCAAACTCACTGGTTGAAGCCCTAATTTTTTCTTCGAGTAGAAAATTCACTTACGAGTTCAGATTAAGCACTTACCGCTATACCACGAAGCCTCTTATCAGTCACAATGGTTAAGCAGTGGAACTGTGATACCGCAAGGATGTTCAAGACATGGTGCGGTCAAGCAGTTACCACCACACCACGGAAGCTCTTACCTTGGGCTGCAGTGGCATGGTGACCGCCATACCGCAGGTGGTCCTTGTGTGGGTGGCGGTGATGCGGTGAACCCTCACGGTATGGTAGTTGAACAGTTTACCGTCATACCACGAGCATTTGTTCTCTAGGCTGCGGTGGCGTGGTTACCGCCATACCACAACAACTTATCATACATCGAGCGATAGAGCGGTGAACACCGCTATACCACAACATCGACCAAACTATCAAGCAGGTAGAGTGATTACCGCCACACCGCAGGCATTATCATCCTGGCCAGTGATAGCGAGGTAAACCACCTCACCACGAGAGCTTTTGGAACACGTAGCGGTAGCATGGTATAAAGGAAAAAAGCACAAGTTGAGTATCTGCTGAGGTGTATGCCAATTATTGGAGGTCGTTGCTGACTTGGCTGAAGGTCGTTTGAACACCTGGGAAGTTTGACAGTTGGTCTATTGAGGAAGTTTAACCGAACTGACTGTACAGAGAATGAATCAGTCATGGCAGTTGCTATACATTGCAACGAACATGAACAGTAATGGGTTGGATAGTTCGATAGATGAGTGATCAAATTTTTTGTGAGTTTCATTGTATGCTGAATGAAAGCATTGGAACAGTGTAATTCGATACAAAGTTGATTAGGTAAATGTTGTTGCTATAAAATTGTCATCTAAAAAGAGAGTCTGTAACTTGTATGTGTTTTGATTAATGTAATACAAGTGATCTTTCTTTGGTGTGGTGGGTTTTTCTCTCGTAAGGGTTTTCCCACATAAATTTGGTGTCAAGTGTGTTATGTGTTTAATTTCTCTGTTTTGTTATTTTATTTAATGTGCATCTTAATGAATTGTAATTGTAAATATTAAAAGGAATATATTTCTTCTCCTTTGAGTCTTGGCATTAGGAAAATTTGTTACGCAATCAATTTTTTCCTAACAGTATCACCACCAGAGATCAAGAGACAACACGACCGCTATTAGACTTTGAGAATACACCCTCATCTACATACATCCTAGCTACTTATAACAAGATTTTTTGAACCTTCTAGAATTAGGGTTTTACAAGTTCATTTTTCATTTGACGTGTTAGCGGGAAAAACCCTTGACATGTTAGCAGGAAAAAAACCTTGACGTGTCAACAATTTTTTATTTCGAGGTAATGCCTCAAACCCCATCTCTTGCTATGAGTGTATAGTATGTGCATGATCAGTCACCATCTATCAACAATAAATTGAATATAATTGCAAGGTTGAGACACATTTTCCCAACAATCATAAACCCGAATTGAAACATGGTATATCATATATCAACAAAAATGGATAATGTTATCATCAAATGTCATGTGTGATACAAGATCAAAAGAGATCAAAATAAATACATATATATGAGGCCTCAGCTAGGTCGATGAATATATATACAAAAATGTGTCTAAATAAGTCTCCAATACAACACATATAAAAGATCATAAACAACAAAAACAAATCTACTAGTCGACTGGTGGTGGAGATCTTGATTGATGCTCGCTCTAATGAGGGGATGGTTGGGCCATGACTGGAGACCGTCTAACTGATTTCCCACCTGACTTTGAACTTGTAACTATGCTTGACTCTCCAAATTGGGGACGTCTTTGAGCCCTCGACATGAATGCCTCATACAAAGTTTGATGGTATATAACTTACAGTAGGAGTCTGTCTTGCTCGACCTGATAATAGGCTAGTGGGATGGAAGAGGCCAGAGAAATCTTAGTTGCAAGTCTATGCTACCTCTCGGCAACCAACTCCTCCTCACAATGAATCTCTCTCATGACAGAGAGTGTCCCGCTCAACTCTGAATATGTCTCTCTCTCTCAAGTGATAGTCAAAACTTGTGCCTCAATGACCTGTCACTGCATAATCTCAACATCACACTCTTCTCTAACTACATCTTTTTCTACTATCATCTGTGCTAGCTGAGATTCCATATCCCCCTAAGGGGGAGGACCCTGAGGAGCTTATGGTACTTGGTGGTGGTGGTGTTAATCCTGAACATGTTGTAGTTGCTCATGGGAAATTTGAAGATGTTGTTGATCCTCTCGGTGCCCACTCTAACCACCTCCATGTACACCCAAAATTGGACCTCTTGGAGGCATGGTCAATCTCAAAGGTCTATGATGATCCCACCAACCATCAAACTCATGAGTGGTCCTAGGATCCATGAGGCCAACTACCCAACCCCATGAAAGAGGTCTCAATGCATTGAATTCTACCACTGCTGCACTAGAATCCTCATGAGCTCCCCAAGCAGACTCCTCTTGTGTAGTACATCTAAAGATAGCCATATAATTGTTGGTAGGATGGGTTTGGCGCTTAGTGAACTATACAACACCCTCTCTAGAAAATATCTCGCAAGCAAGAGATTTGAGTGACCAATTAGAAATATTGTCTTTCTACATTAGACTACTTGATCTTGATCATTTGGCCAAGCCTTGCAATCCCTATATGGGTTCCATGTGAAATCTACAATATTATCAAAAATTGCCCTCCAATAGGATAGTTTTCTAGGCTGAGTGTAGTGAAGATATTCATGGTACTAATAAGCATATGGATCATGCACATCCTTGTATCCCATACCATCTATTTGAGTAATGGCCATCCTCTCCTAGGCCCAAAAATACAACAAAGTGGCTCCAACAAATATACTATTGCCTGTTCGGTACACGACCTCGTGCATATCTCTATACAAGTGGGCTAGCAAACACTGACCCCAAGCATACATTTTTTCCACCTCCATCATCTACTTGATAAAAATACCCCAACCAATAGGGAACCTCTTAGCCCTCCTATCGAGTATTAGAGGTCCCATAATACTACCTGCCAAAATGGGAACCATAGGATCGACACCATCATAAAGAGACCCCAAATCGATCTCTGAATCAACGACCTACAACTGCTCCACACCCAATAATCTCTGTATCACTAAGGTACCCTAATGAACATCATACCCAATGACCTCACCATGAATAGGGATCCAAATAATCCTCCAAACATCCTCCAAAGTAATAGTGCACTCCCCAATAGGCAAATGAAATGAAGAGGTTTCAGAGTGCCACCTCTCCACCAACACAGTCATCATGGCTCGATGAGCCCTTAGAAATGAAAAATGAGTGATATAATGTAAGTAAACGACATTGAGAAAATTTGTCTATGTATCATCAAAATCAGTCAACCCATCCATCAATTGAGGATATCACTCTCGCATAGAAAATGACTTAAGGACAACCTGCAACCATTCAACGCACAACATTAGGAATTTTGGGAACTTCAAACTAAAACTAAACATTGTGAATCAAATGTTTTAAAGCAAAAGAAACCTTATTCTAGGCAATAGCACACTTATTTTAGGTAATAGCACAAGCAATTTTCAATAGTGCTAGTATTTCTCAATCACGCAAATCTTTTACAATAGTGCTGGTCTTATTCAATAGCACAATCATTTCATAAAATTGCACTTATTTCATGCAAAATTTTGTATATTATTTGATAGCACCTATAATTGTCAAAAGCAAACTTTAAAAAGGTCAATAGTGTTAATATTAGGCTCAATAGCAACAAAAAACCTAAAAGTTTGGTATTGCCTAAAATTGAGTTCAAACATTAATTACAAAGATGAAAAAGGATGAAAGCAAAAATTAAAAGTATACATATCGGAGCCCCTGCACCAGTTGTTCATCTGTATACTCTAACTACCTCCGACCTATGTGGAACTCCCAGAACTTGAGGCATAATGAATCACTGTTTGTAGAAGAAAATCTCACAAAATCTCTAGAGGCAAGAAATTTTCAAATCAAAAAGTGCAAATGAGAGGTAATTTCAACGTAATTCATTTATACCTCCATAAACCCTAATTTTTTACCTTGGGAACTCTCCTAGGTCAAAATTAGGAGCTTCTAGGAACATTGGAGCTATCAGCGAAGGCCCTATCACCTAATTTTTTGTCCTCTACACATCTAAACTATAATGGAACTTTTTTCGTGAGCCTGACCAAAAAATAACTTTTTCTGTCCAACCTCTCGAGGGGGAAGCCCAATGTTGTACTATCTTTCTATTGACTATCATGGCATAGTGGGGCATATAATTTTTTTTCAAATCTTGATCTTAACATCAAATTCTTTGAAACAAAGTAGCTAGTACTTTGTCTCAAAGAGGGGAAAAATGTAGACATGTAAAAATGACCTAACACATATCACACATCCTGAATGACATTTTCCATCATTGGCATCATCATCATTTAATATCATTATATTTCACATCATTTACATCAAAAACCCTAATTTCCTCTATTAATTAAATAATCTTTAATTATTTAATTAATTCATTAATTTAATCATTTATCTAATCTTTATTCCTCATGATTAATTAAATAATATCAATTATTTAATTATGTCGCTAATTTACCCTATTCCCCTAAATCAATTAATTTATTATCACTTAATAGTTTAATTAAATCACTTTCCCCTTTCTAATCAAAATAATTAAATTAATTATTCAACATCATTCAAAAAGGTCAACAAATAAATATTTTATTTGTTAAAGTCAAACATGACTTGCATGTTCAACTCAAAAAATTTAATTAATTAATTATCCTCACCCCCTTTTTGTGATTTAACAAATTACGACCACTGATTACTCTCTGATTGGCTAACTAATTCATCTATTTACTAACTGATTCATCTATTCTTTAATCCCACTAACCTCTCAGTCTATTTCTTCAATCACACTAACCTCTCAATCTATTTCCTTAATTCCACTGAATACTCAACTTGATTTCATCAATCACACCGATTATGCAATCTAAAACCATTGATTCTTCCAATCTAATTCCTCTCAACAATTTCAAACTATTGATTAGGATATTCTACTATGCAATCTTGATCATTCATCTCAAAACATAAAATCTATAAAATAACCTTCAACCTTCTCACAAATCATCTAGAATTTACATAAGCGAAGTGATGCACAATTATCTCTTGAGCACATTACAATTTATCATCACAATTCTAGTTCAACCTTTGCACATATTGAAGATTTTGCAACACATAATGGAGGTTTTTTATTGATTGCAAAAATCCGAAATTCAACATTGATACAAATATACTTCGACATGAGATGGGTGACAATATAGTTTATTGAATTCATTGTTTTTATATTGTTCATTTCATGAGTAATGGGTTTAGGAATTATTAATTTTTTTTTTAATTAAGCTTTGTTTAATTCATTTATGATTCCTTTTTGTATTCATATTTCCCCCTTACCACAAAAACTAGTTGACATTTAGGTCAATGGGAACTGAGGATTCCTATAGGGCCTTATCTAAGATGGCCTTATTCTCAAGAGATATACGTAGCAACTCAAGGATGGATATATGAGTTGGTGTCTTCCCTAAATATCCAAAAGGTTATATGTAGCCTTATGTGTTGTGTGAGACTTGGTAGTGGCCCCTTATAGATTCACTTTGAATCAACATGTTGTAACCACACACTCAAGATTCTTATTCTTGATTTTTATAGTTGAAACCTTGTTATCAGTCTGCTGGATATTTTTAACCATATACTCATGGGAAATGTGAGTGTAATTGGCTTGGTCTTTGGTGCTTGTCCCTAAATTGGAGGCTTTCCCCTATTCATGATTTTGTAGATCAATATTTGAGGATCCCTATGTATTACCAATCATCATGTCTCCCTGATCTATGAAGTCTTGGATTATGTTCTTGAACTTAAAGCATGTAGAAGTTTTATGCCATTTCATCCTATGATACATAAATCATTGTCATTCGACTAGGCTGGTTTAAAAGGCCCTGGGTCATAGTGTCTTATTTTTTATAGTTGAATAATGTTGGATTGCAATAATTTCTTCAAGGTTGATTCAATGGGTGGTGTGTATTTGCATCTTAGATTCACGTTAACCCTTGGAGGACCACATTGGGTATTTTTTTTGAACTACATTTGTTGATTTCTCATGATTTTTTGATTGGGTATGGTTGGGTGTGGAATATCATTTAAGACTAATGATAGGGTGAGCCTTGTTTATCACTTTAGCTTCCACCACACCATCATTTGTCACATTCTTTTTTCATGCCCAATTTTTTTAATCATTTGAGGTATTGGGGTTCTTATTGTTCTCTTTGAAAACTTTCACTAGCCCTTTTGCAACAAGGGATTTCTCAATGGAGAGACCCTTCGCAATGACCTCCTCAAATGTGTTGGAATAATGAATTTTGAGGTGAAACATCAAATTTGAATTGAGATTCTCCACAAATATTTTTACTAATTGATTTTATAGTATATGACAAGGGAATTTACTCATAAGGCTTCTCCATATTTGTAAGAATGAAGCAAAATATTCTCCATCATTTTTTTTGGTTTTACTTAAGTTTATGATGTTTATTTTGTGCCCATTATTATAGGAGAAGTGCATGATAAACTTGTTAGCCAATTCACTCCAGGTACTTATACCAGGAGATAAATGAGTGAACCATTCTAATGCTTGCCCTCCAAGACTATGTGGGAAAAGGAACATTGGATATGTGTGATCATAAGAAGTGTCTATACAAGTTGTTTGAAACTCCCTCACATGCTCTATATGATCTCCTTTCCCCTTGTATTTGTCAAATTTTGGTACATCAAAGTTTGTAGGGAAATGTGGCATGCAAATGCTTTCATCAAAAGAATAAGGACGTATGTCATCAATTGAATATATCTTTTTAGTCCCAGTAATCCACATGTTTGCAATATCTATTGTTGTAGGATTTATAATTTTTGAGCCAATATCTCTATTGGTGATGGCATCATGGGATCCATGTTTGCTTGGGTATACTATGTTTGGCCCTATAGAGGGTCTATGAATGGATTTTTATTTTTATGGTTTGGCATTGAACTACAAGTTTTGATGTTTTGGTTAAGTGTGTTCAGGTGGTATTGTGGCATAGGCTATGTGGTTTGCTTAACATGAGATGTAAATGTCAAATTAGGGTTAGGTTTCTATTGTGATGGTGGTTGGTTCAGGTTTTGATTTGATGCAATAAATTTTTGAGTCTACGTTGTGGATATGTTTTTGTTTTGTGAAGTGTGGGTCATGTTTTCCTATGACATAGGTAGTGCAATATTTTCCCTTTGATGTTGCCTATGTGGATTTTGATTTGTGGTGTACTGAGTCACAAGTATTATGTTGTTGGATTGTGTTGTCATTTGATATTTTGGTGATATGCGGTAAAGCAAGTTGGTGAACTGTCATCCAAATGTTGGAGTTGAAGGTATATTCATAGTTTTGCATTATGGGATTTTATACCAAGTGAAATAATTACATTCAATTGTTGCAAAGTGGAATTGCTCGATGGAGATGTCATGTTAATGACACCTTATTCTTGAGATGTTATGTTAGGTTTTTGATCCAATATGGTAGAAACATCAAAATTTATGAGAAGCTTAGCTCCATTTTGTGCAAGAAATAAAAAGAATATGTTGGGATTTATAGACAGGATTGCATCCATTATCCTTAATATTCAAGGGTCTTGTGAAACATCATCTATCTCCTCTTGGGTTAGTTTTTTTCCACATTGTTCAAGGTAAAATCATTGTAAAAAATAAATGGTGTAGCTTCAGGTTGCAACCTTGGTTGCTCATTTGAGGATGTACCAAAGTGCATCATGCTAGTGGGTTTAAAATTAGGGTCACTTGCAAGATCAATTTGTTTTATTTTTCTCTGTGACCATGTTTTGACCATATAAGACCTGATGTGTTGAAGATGTTTTTGTAATTTGTGGATTTTTTTGGATTTTGTGGTTTTTCAAATATTTTTGGATTTTTTAGATTTTGAAATATGCAAACTGAGTATCAACTTTACACTATATTTTTGGGATTTTTGACTTTTAAAGCATGTTTGCAAATGATGATGAACTTATGCTATTTTTTTTTATTTTTTTTATTTTGAAGGATACTTGAACAATTATGATAGACCAAGGTGATCAAAGGAAATATCTAGACCTCAAAAGGATGAAGATTGAGATGATGGTTGATAAAAGTATAACCTAAACTAGACTTATGAGTTTTAGGCCCAACTTGTTAATAAGGTGATGAAAGATTGTGAGGTCAAGATATTCAAAGAATGACTCGTCTAATCAAAATCTAATTGGTTTCCTAGTTTGAAAGATCCAAGGTTGATACCTATGATGTTGGATGAGAAATATTAACCTAAAGGTGCAATGAAGAAAAGTGGGAAAATGTTAAAAGTGCAAGACTAATCTAGAAAGAAAATTTGGTAGGTCTTTGTTCTCTATGTCAGGTCATTGCATTAATAAAGTTTGAAGTATGGATTCTGAAGAATAAACCCTAATATCTTAGTTTAAATAGATGCATCAAGGAAACTAATAGATCCATAGAAAGCCTCAAATGTGTTACAAATTTGTACAATTGTGTTAATGAGATAAATGCATTATAGATCTGGTCAACTGCATTACTCTAGTTTTTCTTTAGGGCTTTCTGAATAGTTACAATACAAATAACTATAGATGTGGTGCAAAATATAGATGCTTAATTCTAGGTTATAGATGTGTGACAAAATACAAATACAACATAGAATTTAGTAAATTTGTGACTCTATTTTTACAGATACGTAGTAGAATATAGATGTGGTGCAAGAGTCAACAAATGTGTAATTTTGGCTTTTTTAGATGATTATGCCACAAAAAGGATCAAATGCATTAATCTAGATTTTTTTCGTAAAATCAAGTGTTCTACATGATGTTTCATGTTTGGTGTTTTAGTTTTTGGATAGAATACACTCAGAAAACACTCAAAAGATAGGATGGTTGTTTGAATCTCAACTCTTAAGCAATAAGGCTTAAGGCCCAAAGGCCAATGGTTTCACTGGTATATCATAATTGAAGACAAGAACAACCTAATTATTTAGATGCGTGTGTAAACTCGATGTAGTTCCATCACATCGAAGTGCTAATACTCCATGATATTAGATAGAAACACCTTTCTCATGAAAGTGGATAGCTAGAAATCCAATGGCACGGGCCTGATACAACAATAGGCTCACCTTCCTTCTCTCCCTGGGAGGATATCAAATCCAACCCAAGAATTTATATCTCTACTTAAGGGAGTGCATGGTGAGTAGCTTCAAGCATGATACTGTACCCTCCATTACACCAAGCTACAAACAAAGGCTCCTAGGATTCTAATTAACAAAGTTTTCTAGTGAGGTTCTATCATGAAAAGAGAGTCTGTCTGTAATAGCCTGAGATTGGAGGGGTCTCCTCTGCTCTCCTCACCAAATGTGTCTTTATGGATGGAGGGTTACATGGCTTGGCTTCAAATGATGCTAGCCACTCCTTGGGGTACAAATTTTTCTCCCCCCTTCTTATAGCTCATCGGGAAACATGCTTGAGGTTGAACTTTGGGGTGATGAAATCCCCAGGTAGGCCTCCTACCGAAAATAAAAAATAATATATTGTGTATTTCTCTTACACCCAAGATCACACAATTGCACGAGGGGAGAGGATACATACACAATAACTTGGTTTGACCCAAATATGAAATAAAACCAAACACATAAGACAATGGTTCTTTTTAAGCACAAATCCAAATGTTATCTAGTCTAGAAATCAAAGAAATGCAAGTTTGAAAAGTAGATGCTCTGACTAGCGAACCTGCACCAAATTAGTCAGTAGTTCTAAAAGATGTCTTTGTTATTCAAGCTACAAAAAACTAAATTAGTAGTGTAAAGTAATTTATTTTCCAAACAATCACCAATAACCAAAAAACACCTAATCTAATTGAATTAGATTACATGCAAATTAGAAATTGAATATTTTATACCTTTTTTATTCAACAGACAGATGCACCACTATTTTTGATAGATGTGTTACAGAAATGATTGTGATGCATAAATTGAACAAATGCATCACAAAAAATGATTATGGTGTAAAAATTAGACATATGTGTTGCAAGAAATGATTGCAGTGCTAAAACCCTCAAATACATTGCTAAAAATGATTGTGGTGCTGAAACCCTCAGATGCATTACAAAACCTATAGACACCAAAATTGCCAAAAATCCACAAAAGAACCTAAAAATGATAAACAAAAGGTTAGGGTTCCATATAATTAATTTTTAGTCCTTTGCAATAATTAGAAATAGCAACTATTAGCCAAAAATTAAAAAATCCTAGTATCAACAATTGCATCACTAATTTTGACATGCGTCACATAAATCTATGCATGTGTCATAGTAATCAAATGCATCATTGAACTCCACAAATGCATCACTGAACTCCACAAATGCATCGCAGGGAACATATGCATTACAAAACTGCACAAGTGTGTTGTTTCACTTCAACAGATGTGTTGTAGAACCTATAACTTCAAAAAATAATATTTTCTCATAAAATTTGTTAGCAATTCAAATCGGGTTCACCAATTGTACGACCATAAATCAAGAAAATAATGCTAAAATCATAAAAAAAATAACCATGAAACCAAAGCATTAGCTGCCTATCATGGTTTGTAACTAGCTCAGTCTAAAGGCTTCAGGAAGGTATGGCTTGAAGGTGATTCTTTAAATATCATAAATTTCCTTAAAAATATTAACCCTCCTTGTTGGCCTATTGAATCTATCATTATTGATGCTTTGGCTATATTGAATACCTTTGAGAATTTTTTTATCTCTCATATTTATCATGAGGGTAATGGGTTAGCAAACAAGTTTGCAAACTCTGGGGTTATTAAGCCTAGAGTGTGGGATAGGATAGATCCCCTTCCCATTGATATTCAAACTATAGTCAATCATAAAATGCAAGCTATTTAGGGAGGGGTTTCCTTTATGATTATCTTAAGTCATGCTAATTCTCATACATAATTTCATGTCATAGTGAGATTATTTTTACGTGAGCCTGTTTCTTATTAATGATGTTATTGCTATCTGAAAATATTTACATTTAAGGATAATGATGACTTCCAATCTTTTTGGTAATTCCACATGGATTTTGGGTGTCTATAGAGCCATTTCCTTCTCGAGGCTTCTTCTCTTTTGCATTATTCTTCTGAAGTTGTTATGTCTCTAGTCTGTGATTAAAATGGGTGGTGAAAGGAATATAATTGAGCCTATCTCTTGTGATACTACTAAAATCAACAAGAAGATTTGGGGTCTTTTGGAGGAGGGTGGTATTACCTCTTACATTGAAAAGATTCATGGCTTTGATCTGGTGGTATCACAAGCCTTTGTTAATGGATGGAAAAATAGAGTTCTAAGGGTGTTTGGTCTAGAATTCAACATCGTAGAGGAGTTGATTGGAAGCATTATTGGGATGGACATTGAGGGTAGGAAGGTGTTCAAGGATAAAAATGAGTCCAATGCTTCCATGACATCTTTCTTCAAGAGGAAGGAAAGGGAGCAACTACATAAGGCTAAATGTGGCGGCTGATGAGGTAAAAATAACCTCATCATAATAAAATATGGAAAGCTTACTTTTGCTAATTCAATCCTAAGCATGTGCCAATTTATTAAACTTTAGGAGAAGTAATTACTTATTTTTAGGAAAATTATGCTTTCTTTCTTTCTTTTGATCAATTGAGGAAATTGTCCAAAGTAGGTTTGATGGGTTGATTTGAGCGTTTTTGTAGGGATTAACAGGTCACCATGTGGCTGTTGCAGAAGTTTTAGCTAGCACGTGCCTCAAAAGTAATGTTGCGTACCCACTCCTAGATTCCTGGATGATGCGCCGAAGATTTAGTTTCAGTTATTTAAAATTTTGTTGTTAAAAACTTTATGGCTCTTCTCAAGCCTTCTACATGTTTTAAAGCTTTAAAGACATGACGTTATTTTTTAGTTAAGGAAGACTTTTTCAATGGCTATCCATACCATCTTAAATTTAGGATTTAGTTAAAAATTTATCTATAAAAATATAATTTCATAAGTAGTGAATAAGATAGAGAGGAAGTATCGTTATGTTGTTTACATGGTTTTGCAAATCACTGTTAAAATGAGTTATCTGATTTCTGTCTATTGGTAACTGTTGAATTCAAATGATGGTGACAGTATGTAATAAGAGGATTTGAGAATATGTAGTTTATGTGAGTTAAATATGAAGTAGTAGCCCGTGAGTTGGCCACTCGAGGGGAGTTAGCCTAGATAGATAAGTATTTTATTGTTAAGTTATTTTCTTTGTTAAAAATAAATTGTTGTTCAGTAGGAAATAACAAGTTGTTGAAGAGTCAAGTCAGTTGTTCCGGAGCACCATTGTTTTTAATTTGTATAAGTTATCTTCCGTAGTTGATAATATTCCTTTACTGTTTAAGAGATGTTTAATTGTCTGTTCCCTTACTTTTTTGTTTATGTAATACACCAGTTGTTTAGTTTGCTTGTTTCCATGCTTTCTAGTTTAATCGTAATGCTTTCTAAATTAGTTGTCTTATGCTTTTTAATTTAGTATTCCTAGATTTTCTTAGAGTAAGATTGTTTTTGAGTTAAGAAGTAATGGCTTTAGATTAGAATTGATTTCTATAGTTTAAAAAAAAATTGAAAATATAAAATGGGTTGTTCAAATAATCTCCTTCTGCAAACTCCCTTGGACATTGCCCAGTCGACAATTGACATTCAATTATTCTAAAGTAGTAGGACCTAACGACAACCTATCAGTGGCTTTGATCGAAGTTCCATAAAGACCATTTGGGGTGATCTATCTATGGAGATAATGAGGTGCATAAACCTGAACAGTCATTTTTCTATTCTCTTTGGTTACTATTTTGTGTTATTAAACCATTTTAGACATAAAAAGAGGGTGTCTTTCCCATATTATTTCTTGGATTCTTTAGAAAATAGCATTAAGAACTTTAAGAAGAGCCCAAGAATCCCAATCTTCATGAGGGTTTAATTTTTTTGATTATGGATTATACTAAGTCTTTCACCATTCCAAAAGAACCTAAGAAAATCACTAAAATCTGTCCAAAACGGTTGAATTTTGGATATGATATGGGTTCTATGTCCGAGGAAACTAAAGATGGGTCAGATGCCTCAATGGGGGCGCTCTTGAAGCCTCCTGAGGATTTTGATCCAAAGCTCAAAAAGAAGGTGAAAAATTATCAACACCCCTCTTGGTTAGAAGGGTATCTTACTGGTTGTGAGGAGGATGAGATCCGTGAAGTCTTTTCTAAATCACAAAAGGTTAAGAAAGGTGAAATCCCGACCCTTGCTATTAAGAAGTTGAGGGATAAGGGTGAGGGCCTTTCTTCTAGTAAGAAGACGATGACTGAGGTTGATGAAGCTTGTGAGGAGGTTGAGTCCCCTATTTCAGAGCGGAAGAGGAAGAAGCAGTTGCATGGTGGTAATATTCTGAAGAAGGCCAAGGGTAAGGTGTAGTCTAGTAGCAAGAAGAATAGGCCTTAGGAGGATAATATTAGTGAAGATCTTGATGGGATTCCAAATGATGAGCACCAGTTGTCTGTTGATAAACATCTTGAGGTGGTTAAGGAGCTGGGAAATCTTGATGCTGTTGAGGTGGAGAAGTCCAAACGTAAATTAAGGTCCCTAATGGTGTTTATACTATCAATTAAGTTAAAGAAGTTTTGTAGGAAGTGCATGAAACTCAAGATGTTCTTGAGGATAATTTGGTTGATGAAAGGGATATCTTTAATTGCAACCGGGAAGAATTATCGCATGTGTTGGGCATGGCAAAGGATGGTTCAATCATTTTATTCAAAATTTAAAAATGGTTATTTAATGAGTTGAACCTTACCAATGTTAAGGTTTGATATTTTATTAATAATACAAGGGTAAATACTAACTCTTAGGGTTCTTCTGTTTAGGACTAGGTAAACCAATTGTTTGATGTTCTAAAGACTGTTACTGATGAGATGTTGAAATTGAAGAGGGACTTTGAGTATATAATCTTGGTCTTGGAAGAAAAATGTCCAAGGCCTATGAGAATCTAGAAACTATGGTTAAAGTTAGTAGGTTTTCTTTTCATAATGATGTTAAGGGTCTCCAATTTCTCAATGAAAAGGCTATAATGTGGAAAGGGGACTCTTTAGGTGTGCTAAAAGAAGTTGCAGCTGGTTTGGTGGATCTCCCCAAAGACATGAATGGGGGAGAAATTGATAAGGGCCCCTACACTTGCACGCACAACAAGATTGAGAAGAACTTGGGGGTTCCTGATAAGGAGGTTGTTGAGGTAATGTATATGCATGAGAAGATCATAGCTAGTGATCTTGAAGCAGATGATATTCTAAAAAAATTGTAATTGCTTGTTGGTTCTCTCCTATTTTTTGGCTAGTTTTTCACTTGTTTTTTGCTAATGGTTGCATGATTTTTTGTTTTGATTATCTTTAAAAGCAATGGTATTTTTGTATAGGGTTTTGAGGCCCCTTAAAAACCTACTTTTTCTATAATAAAAATAACCATGAAACCATTAGATTCAAGTAAACTAATTCCAATCAATCAATGAAGAATGAATAAATTCAAAAAACATGAAAGATGAAACAAGTGTTATACCTTTCTCACATCAAACATCGAATCACCTCCATTTTCCTTCTCAAATTTTCTTTGTAAGTTATTATTGCTCTCAAATTTGTATGTGCACAATTTCAATAAGCTCAAATAGATATGATCAAAAAAATTTGAAGATCGTGGTTCATTTAAAATGAGGATGAAGATTGATTTTATAGAAAATTTATGTTTGATGGATGATCAAGATTTGAGGAAGAACTGAAGAGATTGATGGTGGAGAATTGATGAGAGGGGTTGATTGATCTATTCACTGGTTGCATGATTCAATGAACCGAGTGCATGATTTAGTTAAGAGAATTGATTGAGATGTTAACTTAGATTGAGTGTTAGAGGATTGAGATTGATTAGTCAATGGACTGAGAGTAAGTTTCAGTCAGAGGATGAGTTGGAAATGTATGAAATTTAATAATTCATTTGAATTAATCAATTATTAAATGAATGTGTAAAATGAATTAAATAATTAAAATAAATAATTTATTTTATTTATGGAGAATGGATAATGTTGAGGAATTAAAGGATAAATTAAATAACTAAAATAATTATTTAATTTAGGAAAGGGATAATGGATAATTAAATAAATAATAATAATTTTTTTAAAAAAAAAAATTATCGATGATAATATCAGTTTTATTATTAATATAAAAAAAAGTACAATGCCACAATAACTTCATCTATCAGAGGTCAAAAAAGCTGATAAACCAACATCAAACCAAAATAACAGGGATTACCAAAAAAATCCACCTGCAAACTATCCATTCTAGCTTGTCTCGTATTAAAAAATTACAAAATTTGAGCATACACTACAAACCCCCCAAAAAACTAACATAGAGCTTAAATTTTTTAACCAAAAACTCTAACCAGATCTAATTTAGTACCTTCGATGAACTATTCTCCTCTGCAGACACCAACACCAATATCTCCTTCGACTGCTTCCCTAGATGCAACCCCATGTTTAGCTACTTTTCTTCTTTGGCATAAGCCTTTAAATTACTTATGTTCACCTCTACTTCCTTCAGCTCTATGCACACCTTCAAAGCCTTCCATCCTCTCTCGGCATTTTTGCACCGTTCATCTTTTATTGGTTCGTCTAGCCATCGAATAAATAAATGATTCAACCCAGCCATTTCCGGCCCGGCTCCAATTCTTCCTTCAAATTTGAGAAGTCCCACTCTTGGGATTGATCGAGCTAACATTTCCTCCAAGCCCACCAAAAAGTCTTCATGCACTAATGCTCACATAACCTTCGTCACCACCTCCGCTGAATCACCCAATTCCAACCCCCACGCCATTACCAGGGAGTAGATATCCATGTTTGTATGATATCAATGGGTTAGGCTATCAAACCCATCACCTAACATTAGTTGCACTGCTTGTGAAACCTGAACTCCCTTAAACAAAACATTCCTCGTAACCATTTCATGGTCACCCTCCCTGAAAATGGGTCAAGCTTCCTTCATGAGTTTAGCAAAAATCTAGCCTCCATACTCATAATTATTATCGTTGCCAAATTACCTACCACCACCGAGTAGCAATGCCGAATGACACCAAAGGAATGATTATGAAGGTGAAAAGATATGTGTCATTAAGACACACAAATTGCCAGCCAAACTTCATAAATGTTGAATGTACATTCAATGTCGGCATTCACCTTCTCCCAAGCATCGTATCCCTTGGGAAGTACTAACCGACCATTGCTTGCAGGTACTCCAACCCCTCCTACCTTAATGACTGCCATGTACTGTCCTCCAGGTTAACACTTCTAAAATCTTTGAGCCATACTGAATTATCCTTTGTCAAGGTAAGTGCCCAGTTTGATAATATGTCAGCCTCAACATTCCCCGTATGCCTTACATGGATTATTTTGAAATCTTCAAAAAAATATCAATTCTTCCTTTATTTTCCTTACCACCCCTTGCAAAAACCAAGCATTAGCATCACCTTTTAAAATCACTTGGATAATTATCAGTGAATCACCCTCCAGATGATTTTTCTTTCCTCCAATCTTCCTAGAAATTCTAACTGCCAATAAAGCAGATGTTGCTTCCACCATATTGTTCATTCACTCCATCAATTTCATGGCTCCTAAAGCCAAAACATTTCCATTCCAATCCTGCACAATACTGCCAATGCTCAAAGGGCCTGTATTTCCTTTTGATGCCCCATCAAAATTCATCTTCCACCATCCTTCCTCTGGTTTCTCCCACTTAACCATCTCTACTGGAAACAATGTTGAATTAACCCAACCAAGCCCCTTAATGGGCCTTAGAGGAATCTCGGTCCATTGAGATTGTATTTGTTTATCTTCCAATGTATAGGTAGTCTTTGGATTATAGAAGTTTGAAGCAATGACACCTACTATTTCCTCGAATGAGTGATTAATTCTAAATTCCAGTCTTTCCAGGGAATCACGTATACCTTGGAAAATTCTGCTATTCCTTTCTTTCCAAAATTCCCAAATCACTATGGACGGGCTCACTTTCCATATGCAAGAAAATACAGATTTATCCTTTTGCAGTGACCAACCTTAAAAAACTCTCCTCAAAGTGTCTGGAAGAGGCTCGAACCAACTTAAGGACTTCAACAACAAGTCCTAACAGGATGTCGCCATCTCACAATGTAGCAAAAGGTGATCCACTGTTTCTTCCACTTTTTCACACAACACACATCTTGAGGGACCACAAAAACCCAACCACTTTCTTCTTTCCCCAGTTAAAATCCGTCCTCTAACTTCTAGCCATGCAAAAGCACCAGCTTTTGGTAGACACTTCTTACCTCAAAAAAGATCCACTGGCCACAATTCATTTCTCGCCCCAGCATCCATAAAATAATAACTCAATTTAACCAAATAATTACCATCCAAAGCCCCACACGAAATGATCATGTCTTCAAAATTGGTTCTTACAATCTTATGAGAATCTAGGATCTCCTGCATGATGGTTCATTACCTTCTAGTTATCTCAACATTTTGTAGACATTTCCACCCCCAATCGCCTCCAAAGCTATCTTCTTGAAAAGTCAAATAGTCTCCCACTTTATGACCACAGTGTGATTTAAACCAATTTTTTATTTCTAAAAGTTCTTCATTGTTTTGCAGAACTGGGTAACCTTCCCATGAATCCTCCCAAAATATCACTCTATGACCATTCCCAGACTACCAAGTAACATGATCCACTACAACCGCTTGACATGAAATTATAAAATTCCATATGGCGGAACCAGTTGGTGGGTTTTTCAGTGTTAAAATTCTACTATCCTCCGTCGAGTCTAGATATTTTCCTTTAAAATATGAACCCATAATTCAGATGGTTGAGAGTAAATTTCCCACACTAATTTTTCCCCTAGAGCCTCATTCATTAAGTTCCAGTCTCTCAACCCAGCTCCCCCAACACCTTTCGATCTGGAAATTTCATTCCAAGCTAGAAGAGGGATCTTATCCTGCTCTTGAGCACCAGTCTAGAAGAAATTTCTCATTCTTTGACCCACTACTTTTATGAGTTTGTTTGGAATTTTTAGGCACATCATAGAAAAGATGGGAATAGTTGAGATAACCGATTTTAACATCAGGATTCTGCCTACTGAGGTTAACCATCTACTTTGCTATCCATCCATACGTTTTAAGCAGCAGTCCACTAGCTCCTTCCATATTGCTGACTTAATAGTACCTCCAAAGAGAGGGATGCCCAAATATTTTCTTGGAAGTGTTCCCATTCTCATTCCAAAAATAGAACAAGTCTCTCTTTGCTTTTGCAATTTTGTATTAAAGAATAAAATTTCCGATTTCCTCTAGTTTATGCATTGTCCAGAAGCTACACTATACTTATCCAAAATGCCTTTGATTACTCTTGCTTCTCTAAGCGAGGCTTCTCCCATCAATAAAGTGTCATCAACAAACTGTAAGTGCGATATAGGATCAATTCCTTCTGCAACCTTAACTCCCTTCCAACTACCATCGCCCTTCTTCTTAGAAATCAATCTTCCTAGGGCCTCCACCATTATGATAAAGAGAAAAGGTGACATTGGATCACCCTGCCTTAAAAAAAATTTAGATTCAAAAAAACCTCGAGGGCTTCCATTCACTAACACTGAAAAACAAGGAGTTTTAATGCAGCTTGCCACCCAAATTATCCAATCCTCATTAAAGCCAAATTTCTGGAGTACTTTTAAAAGAAACTCTCTATTCACTTCATCATAAGCTTTCTAAATATCCAATTTAACCAACATTTTCTCGAGGTGTTTTAACCTAATAGAATGGATCACCTCATGAGCCACTATTATGCCTTCATAAATGGATCTATTTGGCAAAAATCAACTCCGTTTTGGGGAGATTACTGAATCAAGAATACCCTTCATCCTATTAGCAATTGCCTTATAGGTCGTATTGCATAAAGAGATGGGCCTAAAATCATTGAAGCACAAAGCCTCTTCTCTCTTAGTAACAAGAGCAATAAAGGTGTTATTAAAATATTTTGAAACAAACCCACCTCTATGAGATTCCTCGATCACTTCCCAAATGTCATTGGCTAAAAAACCCCAACACTTTTGAAAGAAGGCAGCTGGGAAGCCATCCAAACTAGGCACTTTATCACCCCCCATGCTAAAATGGGCCACCTTGAATTCTTCCATAGAAACAACCTTTGTCAAGGATAAATTATGGGCATTATAAACACACTTTGGGATTACTTCCAAAAAGTCATCCACCTGTGTCAAATCAACTTGAGAAGCTCGGAAAGCTTCTGAGAAGAAGTGCATAGCTTCCTGGAACACAACCTCCTTGTCTATTAAAATGTTCCCATGAGCATCCTTTATGGAGAAAATTTTGTTTACCGACCTCCTTGCCTTAGTCAAATTATGAAAGAATTTGGTATTACAGTCGCCTTCTTTAAGCCAAGTCTCCCTAGACTTCTACCTCTAGAAGGTTTCCTCATGAGCCAAGATCTCAACATAATTCTTATTTAGTTCTTCTCCCTTTGGAAATCCTCTTCCACCATACCCTCCTCTATCACTTTTGAATAAAGCCCTTCTAGCTCCTATTCTAGTATTAACTTTTCTGAGAAAATATTCTTGAAAACCTCACGATTCCATTGCTTTAACTTTTTCTTTACAAATTGAAGTTTTTTAGAGAAAATAAAAGCCTTATTACCTTCCTTCAGAGGGGCCATTTCCCACCAGTCTGCAATTAAGTCAAGAAAAACATCCGCTCTTAGCCACATCTTCTTTAATTTGAAAGGGCATCTATCTGGAACTGCATCTTCTTGGAACCTAACACTGATTGGATAATGATCTGATCCTGTCACCGAAAGAATTTGTGCCTGAACTATCCAGTGAAAATCCTCCCAATTCCTAGCTAATAAGAATTTATCCAATTTTTCTACTATGTTTAAAAGACCACTCCTTCTATTAGTCCAAGTAAAGTTTCCCAATCTAAACTAGACCTCAAACAAACCATTATCTGCGAAAAAGTTACTGAAGTCCTTTTGTTTTTTGTTGACCCAACCAACACCACCATTTTTTTTAGAGGAGCATAGAATAGCATTAAAATATCCATCGAGAAGGAAGAATTTATCTCCATTATTTTCAAGGACCACCAAAATTTCATGCCAGACCTTCTTGATCTTTGTGGAGTTATTAGGCCCATAGATATTTAGAATATTTAGATTTGCAGCTAACTATTTTGAGAAGACACTGACCCATTGCTAGGATTTCCCAAAGCAGATTTCCTGAGCATCCATAACTTGATCTCTTGCCAAAAATCCAAGGCCCCTAGAGGCTCCTATTGCCTCAACAACAAAGTATTCCAACCACTGAATTTTTTTTTGAAAGAACTTACATCATCCCCTTTGAGTTTTAATTCTTGAAGTAAAAAAATATCTGGTTTTGTCTGATCAAAACACCTTTTGATCAAATGAATCTTGTTAGGGGCATTGCAGCCCTTGATATTCCATGAAAGGACCTTCATTGCTCCCTGAAAAAGGCATAGCCTTTTCCCAATCTTAGTTTTTTTTGCCTCGAGTCGCTACCTTCAATCTCTAACTTTTCCTTTGCAGATTTTGGGCTAGACTTCTTTTTTTCACCAACCTTCACTTTGACCCGCTTTGCAAGCGATTGAGCCACCGTTCTTTTTTCAATAATACCCAGTTTTGAGCTTAGGCCAAATTCATCACCTCTCTCTTTTTCCACCACATTCGGGGAATCAAAGTTAGTATCTTCAAACAAACTTTCCTCCTCCCCAACCTCCTCAAATTAACTCTCCAAATTACGGATTGGGGAAATCTAAATATCCTTAAACAAGGGTTCTTCATTTTCACCCTCAACCATCACCCGAGTCTCTTTACCTCTCATACAAACTGTATTTTAATTTTGATGATTTTTTGGTTCAGCTTCAGGGCTTTCACCCCTCAGATCCCATTTTGAAGTTTTAGAACTCTCTCCGGGCTTCACCGAAGTTTTCTTAGCATTGGTAACCTACAAAAAATCTTGACTAGATAGTAGGCCCTCATCCAGTTTACCTTCCAAGCGAAGAGGGTTTCCACTCCTTTCACCCTGAGCCTTACTCAAAAAAAATTGTCCAGAACCACTATCCTCATCTTCAGGAGAGATAACCATTGGGTCTCTATCCTATGATGTCTTTTCCAAAATTATGCCTATAGCTTCACCATTAGGACCTTTACTAGTAAACAGAGTATGATCCAAAATCTCATGGGTTACTTCCTGGCTTCCCTCACAAATATCCCACCTCTCGACCATTTTGTTCTTATTTCCATTATCCATTCCATCCGGCTACATATTCAAGAAGGCATCAATTTTTTGATGATATTCTTAAGAATCAACAACAACATTCTTATGGTTCATCATGGCTTCCATAAACTCAATATTCTCTTCTTGGAAGAGGTTTTCCTTTAAATCACCAAGTCACTCAGAGATTTCAAAACTAGGTCCTTTCCTTTTTCCAAAATCTTACATTCCCCTAACAGATGACCAAATCCTTTACAAGCCGAACACATTTCTATTGATTCTTCGACTTCAACTACTTGCTTCCAGGTACCCTCCCTTGATTTCAGTTATATCATTCTAGGGAGGGGATGATCCGCCTGCCACATAATGCATATTTTGGCATACGTGCTAAAATCTTTGTTTGTTACTACCTCATCCACTTTGACTAAAGAACCCAGTTTTTGCCTATCGACCTTAGGGTTTCCTCATTCCAATACTCATGTGGTAGGTTATAGAGCCGAATCCATATTGGCACTTCCGTTATGGTTTCTAGTTTGGGATTAAAGTTCAGAGACTAGTCTTTGATAAAGAAACCTTGACCTCCCATTAAAAAAGGACCACTATTAAAAATCCAATATTTATCTCTAGTTTGTGGGCAGATAACTAGGTAGAAACCATTTCAAAGGGTTTTTAAAACTGTAGTTTTCCCCCAATGCTCATCACACCAATTTCAAACCCTTTTAAAAGACAACCAAGGCCCACTCCATTTCATAAAAAAAAGCTCTTTCCTTAAAAAGACTAACAGAATCATTCCAAGCTTTTCCATTGATCAAAAGGGAAACAATAGTAGTGTGCTCAAAACAAGGGTTTACCTATTCCTCCACCTATGGAATACCTTGTTGTTTCGGCCTACATAACTTTTTTTCCAAATTCTTAATATCCACCGGCCCCGTCAATCTCAAACTAGCATAACCCCAAAGATTCCTCACATCTCTTTCCATAGACATTGGGTTATCTTTTTCCTTATGATTATGGTTTTGTCCATTTTTTGTCGGAGCCTTCCATGCTTGCTGCGGGGCATGCCATTTTGAGTGTTGTTGTCTTCCCCCATTTCTCTGATTAAAAGGCCATCCTCCAGGATCTCTGCCATGATTTCCATGGGAACGCCTTGGCTCCTGGTTTCCTATTCGCTCCACCATTTTTTATAATAATTTATTTAATTAATTTGGAAGAATGAAGATAATTAGTGATGTAATTAAATAAATAAAATTTATTTAATTAATCAAGGAAGAATAATATTAAGGAAAATTAATTAAATAATATAAAATTATTTAATTAATAGTAGAATATGAAATGAGTAATAATTAAATAATTAAAAAAATATGTAATCATATGAGTAAGACTAGAATTATTAGAAAAAAGACGCTTCCAGGCCCAAGACAATTTTTAGCGTCTACGAGGTTTAATCAAGGATTATATTCCTCAATTCTAGAACCTATACTTGTGAGTGGAGATAATTATGGAAGAGAACTTAGATGACATATTTCTTGGAAGAATCAAGGACCACATTCAATATGAGGCACACATGCTTAATCAAATTAATATTTTCTCTATTATTATGGAACCTAGGGCAAAGGAAATATTGGTGACAAAGTTTGTAGCATCCCTAGACTGTCATTTCCTTCACCTAATAGGTTGAGACCTCAACAAGTTAAATAATAAGGACAAATGATATGTTTTAACTACAATAGAAAATATAATTAAGGATATAAATATGTTGGAAAGAGATTGTTCTATATTGAGGGCACAAATGAAGAAAAGGAATCAAAGGTTGTTTATGAGATAGAGGGATTGAAAGATCCCCTATGATCTCTTGGCACATAATTTCATGTATTAGTATGCCATTAACTTTGAAGGTAGTGGGTTTCCTAAAAAAATGAAAGTGATGATATTGATTGAATTAAGAAGTACTCGCAACTTCATTACAAATAAATTGGTGATATGATGGAACTGTTTTATATACCCATCTCTAATGTATTAGGTCATTATTATGAATAGGGATATAATTTATTGTTAATATAAATGACATAGTACTAAACTCATTATGTGGAGTGTCTAATTATTTTCTATATAATTCAATTCTTCTTCCATTTTCTTTATCCAACCATCATCTTTTCTAGCACCAACAAAGTTCTTTGGCTCTACCTTTGATAGTAAACACAAATTTAATTTCTCACTTTCTTTTACAAACCTTCTCCTAGTCATCACGTCTTCATTCTTATCTCCAATGATTTGATCTATTGAATGGTTCTTCTATACATTCTTTGTTGGAGTCTTAAGGGCCTTGTATAATTCTTTCTTCTTCTCTTCTTTCTCTTCTTCTTCTTCAATGCAAGGAGGTATATCAAATCTGTAAACCTATGGTTCTTGTGAGATATGACAAAAATATTTATCTACCTTAACATTTATGCTTTCAATCATCTTTCCCAATCTCTTGTTGTAGAATCTATGGGCCTTTCTTTTGGTTGAGTAACCAAGAAAGATCCCTGAATCACACCTTGAATCAAAATTTCCAATATCTTTTTCATCTCTTCCGATGTAACATTTGTTGCCTAATATTTTGAAGTATCTAACAATAGGACGTCTTCCATACAATAGCTCACAAGGGGTCTTAGTGTTATTAACCCTCAATTTTATTTTGTTAATCAAATAGACAGTAGTGTGAATTGTTTCCTTCTAATACATATCAAGCAGATCAATATCTTTCAACATAGCCCAAGCCATCACTTGGATAGTCCTATTCTTTGAGACCACTACCTCATTCTATTGAGGGGTCCTAGGAGTAGATAGATGTCTCCTAATACTGTGATATTCACAAAACTTTTCAAAATAATTTGAAGTAAATTCACCTCCTCTACCTGACCTTAAGCATTTGATCGTAGCATCCATTTTATTCTCAACTTATTCTTTGAAAATATTAAACTTATCACGAGGTTCTAATTTTTCTCTTAAAAATGTAACCCAAGTCATTCTAGAGTAGTCATCAATAAGCAACATGAAATACCTTTCACCTTGTTGACTCCTTGTTCTTGTAGGTCTGCATAGGTTAGTTTGAATCAAATCCAATGGTATTGCAAACTAACACTCCTTACTCTTAAATTTTTTCTTTGTTTGCTTTCTCATTTGACACTCCTTAAATAATGTGTTTGGAGGCTTAGTTATCTTAGGCATATCTGTCACTGCATGAGTATAACTGATTTTTACCATAAAGTCAAAATTGATGTGTCCCATTCTTTTGTGCTATAGATAACACTCACCAAATCGAGCCAATAAGAATATTCTTCCATTTTCCTCCTTTAGATGATAGAAATTTCCATTTTTCCTTGTACCTTCTGCAACTAGTCTTCTAGACCCTGCCTTCTTGATCTCACAACCTTTGGCATGAAATGTAAGGTTATATCCTTTGCTTCACATCTAACTAACACTAAGAAGATTATTCTTTAGTCCTTTGACATACAAAGCATCCTTAGTCATGTTCTTTCCATCAATTATTATAGAACCCTTTCTAAAAATCTATGTTGACTCATCACTTCCAAGGCTCTAGTAAAATTCATCGTGGGAAAATTCACCACCAACAATTCACTGCCACAGAAACTTAATCACATTAACATTTTTTAATATATATTTCCAAAACTTTGAATTGTTTTTTGCAAAAGAATAATTTGATTTATGATAATAAAAATGTAGTGAAAATTATTATTTTGCAAAAAAGGTTTCAAAGTTTTGGAAATATATATTAAAAAATGTTAATGCAATTAATTTTACGTGGCAGTGAATTTCTGATGGTGAATTTTTCATGGTGGTGATTTTTTCATGGTGGTGAATTTTCTTGTGGTGAATTGTTAGCAGTGAATTTTTTGGCAGTGAATTACTGGCAGTGAATTTTATTGATGCTCATCTCCAAACTTAACAACTCCACCATTACATTTCTTAAGACTGGTGAACCTTCCTTTGTCACCAATCATGTGGTTAGATCAACCACCATCAACCACCCAAGAATTTGCTTCATCCTTTGTATGAAATGCAGTCCACACAACCATATTTGCTTTGTCCTTTCTATGAAAGGTAGTCCACACAACCATTGAAATTTCATTTTTTGAGCCTACAAAGTACCAAACTTCTTACATTTTTCAATATCACCCTTTTTTCCCTTTATAGCCATGAATAGGGTTTCATCATTTGAATCATTATCCTTGTCTTCTAAAGAAAAAATGCTCTACTTGGAATAGAGACCCCTTTTTTACTTTTCTCTTTTTTTGCCATCTTTTGATTCTTTAAAAGGACATTTAGAGGAAATATGGCCAATTCTACCATAATTGGAAAACTTGAAAGGTAACTTACCTTTGTATTTGTCAATGCCTTTCTTCAATATTACAAATTTTGCTTCTACCTCATCAAAGTCATCATTCTGATCAACTATTTCATCTTCCATCTTTTTACTAGTTTTGAATGTTGCTTCCTTCTTTGGAACATCTTTTTCAAATTCTCTGATGTCAAAAGCTATGAGAGCATGAAACATTTCATCTACTTAATACTTATCCAAGTCCTTATACTCCTCAATAGTGGATACCTTATAAGTATAAGCTTTAGGGAGAGATCTCCAAACCTTCTTCACTTCTCCACTTCTCCACCAAGACCTCTTATGCTGGTAACTACATCATCCACCTAGAGCATATAACTAGAAATATCTTCATCCTCTATAATCCTCAGGGTCTCAAATATGCTCTTGAATATTTGCATCTTTGCTTGCTTCACTTTATTATCTCCTTCATAAATGTTGCTCAGATTTTCCCATGCATCCTTAGTAGAACTACAACTCACCACCTTCAAAAATTTTGAATCAGTTAACCCATAAATAATAGCATTCTTTGTCTTGGAATTTTTCTCATACAACTTAATCTTAGCTGGATCTATTGGAGGAGTAGAAGGAGCAGTGTAACCACCCTTGATAAATTTCCAGACACCAAACCCTAAAGAGTTTATATGGCCTTCCATTCTTACTTTCCAAAAGGTGTAATTTGTCCCATTCAACTTGGGACCCTTGTAAGCTCCATCATGTGCCATCTCGAACCTTTCCTCAAGCGATTAAGCTTATTTAGAGGAAATTGGGTTTGATACCAATAGTTGAACACAACCAAATACTAAGAGGCGGTGTGTTGTAAAGACGATTGTCATTGCACCAAAAGATCGACCTGTTAATACCTAATATAATCACCAAAGTTAATGAATCCATGGGAGGTGGTTAAGCCATGTCAAAAACCTGAGCACTGCATTGCATAGCACAAGGAGACCAAGAGTGAACACCTTGTAACAATCCCCTTGTTGCAATGTGTGTATTGCTGGTCTCCTTGTGTCATCTAATACAATGCTTAGGTTTGTGACATGGTTTGAACCCCTCACTTGCACTAGGGTGGATTGTTGCAAGGTGTGTGCCATTGGTCTCCTTGTCCTATGTAGCACAATTCTTGGGTTCATGACCTAGATTAATAGCCTCCCATGGATTCATTAACTCCAGCGATTGTATCAGGTATTAACAAGTCAATCTTTTGGTGACAAAAACCATCTGTGTGACAAGGTGAATCAATATCTTCAAAAAATTAACCCCTTCAAATCTTAAACCATTTAGTAATATGTAAATTTAAACTTTAACATAATCAACAACACTTCTTCAAATCAACAACAATGAATGATAATACAATAAACACAGATGCACAATTCAACACCAAGTTTACATGGAAACCCCAAGAAGATAAAAACCATAGAGAGAAATCTCTTAATATAGGAATCTTATTTCTTATAGAAATGCAATTTGTTTTAAGGCTCACTACTTACAGAAGCACACTACTCCCAGAAGGAACTATAGGCTAAGGAACACAACCTTAGGGAAATATATAGAGGACTTGTAGTACTGAGGCACACAAACCTAAGATAATATACAAATTACAAGGACCTACTAAAGAGACTCGCTATTTGATAGTAGGGTACACATAGATAAGCAATTAAAACACATGTCAACAATACACTCTGTTGACTAAGGTGTTAAAACTCATTTCTCTTTTCTTTTCCACAACCCATTACTTCATTCCATATTCACATATCACACCACTCTCACATAACTTACAACTAAAATTTTATCATTTATATCCTCCACAAGGTCTCAAAACATCAATTAGGCTGACCAAAATAGAAGATAAACAATGACCTCAACAAGTCAGAAACAAATCATAATGTGGTCCTATCCAAGAGATAGAGAGGACCAAATAACAATGTATTACAACTTTCAATGTGATCCCAAACAACACATATGCTGGAACACATCAACCTAAGTCAGCAACAAGGAAACATGTAGCAAAATAATAGTTAGCCCAAAAACACATCTTCAACTAAAATTACTCAATGTGATTCTCAACAAGATAGGTCAAGACCCAAATACATCTTAACACGACCTTAAATATTGGTACATACCACCAAGCACATAGTGTAAGCAAGAAAATAAGCCACGTCGGCCACACATCCATAAATTTCCCAAAAAACCAACTCAAAACAATATGTGACACCAAAGAGATCAATCATTGATGTGTATGCCACAAATAGATGCTCTACGAACATCCAAGAACACTTCTAGATACTTCTTTCACACTATCGTGCCACAAATAGCCACCACAAACCAAACAAAAATAGAACACTTCATCCCAAAAGCACAAAATACACAAGCATGAGATGAAACATTAATAAACCAACTTTTGGAACACTTTATTACATGAAAAATAAACTAAGAAACTACACAAAAACTAAGAGAATGTTCACCAAGCCACAAGAGTAGAAAAGTCAATGTGGAGAAATACAAAGAATTTTTTAGACTAGTCCGGACAACCAACAAAAACTACCAATACATTGCAAATACCATAAACCTCCTCAACAACCTTGGTGACTAGAAAAAAATAGGAGTTCAACATCCACATAACATAAACACTAAAACCCAAACTGTAAGAGCATATCTTCAAATGTGGAGGAATGCAAAGCATTCTCCTAAACAGTCTTCAACATAGCTTCCTATAGTAGATAGTTTCACCAACATGCAGAGACCAAAACTTCCTTGCAGCAACGCATACTTCCACATGAGCAATATGAGAGAGCATACAACATACTAGAGATCATAAGAAACATCTCTCCAACTTCATCATACTTCAATCTTCATTTGAATTCTTCTAATCCTCATCTTAATATATCATCATGATATCATCACTATTGTCACCAACCATACACAATATAACTCTTATTGTCATTAAAAAAGGCATGGAATCCAACCATGAACATCAACAACTCATCCAAACAAGGCATGACTACATCCAACCATGAACATTAACAACTCCACTATTAGCACAACATCAATGGCATCCAATTCCAAACAAAAGTACAACAATCTCATAAATACATGTGCAAAAATATTACCAAGTGTTTACATCCATGAAAATCAATGCCAATAATCTCTCCCAAATCATCATATCATCAATTATTCAATTCTTATCATATTTTCTAATTATTGGAGGTAACCCCCTCAAAGTGGTCTACTATATTTTTTATTTTTTATAAATATTTCCAAGAAAAATTAGAACACACACATCACTAGGACCAATTCAAAACATGCATTTTTTTCCTTTACCATCAAACCATAGTAAATCTCTCAAAACCTTTTATAATTTTTCAAATTGGAAGATAGAAAAAATACATTTAGAGGAGAAGTAGACTGAGTGAGAAACAATAGTTTTCTGCACAATATCCCCACCAAAGATAAAAGATGGGTTTGTCATTTTTCATGTTCCTTTTCAAAATTTTAATAAACCCACTCCCATATGTCTTTTAACGATGGATAAATAAGAAAAGGAATACCAAGATACTTGACAACTTTATTAGGACTAGGTTGTTGCTATTTCTCATACATAATCTAGTTAGGATGCTCATAGTTCTAGTTGAGGATAGTATATTTACTACTAGATACTTTTTCTCATGAAGAAACACATAAAATTTCTAGCCTCTTCATGACATTATCAAAAAAATTCTTAAACATTTCAACAAAAAATGTAGTGTGATCAACAATCTAAGAATTTAACAATTTTTCACCATTAGGTAGTCAAATTTTAGACACTAGAGGACTAGCCAGAATGGTTATTAAAACATAGTGCAAAATATCAACATCACAAAAATGGTCAAGGTAATAAGACATCCCTATCAAATGGATCTCTACAATAGTATAAGATTAGTAAGCTCCCCATTGACATCAATTTGAGTAGAAGATTCATTAAAAAAATATTGATCCATCTGCAAAAGTTTAGGGGAAATCCAAAATCCTTCAACATTTCAATCAAATAGGGCCACTCAAATCTATCATAAGATTTTTTGTAGTCCAATAAAATCATAACCACATTATAATTATTATATTTAGCCCAATGCATACAATCCCAACTAATAATCACCTACTTTATAGGATATTCCTTTGATAAACCTAGTCTAAGTAATAAAGACTACTTTTCTCAAGATACTCGACAATCTAAATAAGAATATTGGCAAGAATATTATAGGAAACATTCAATAAAGTAATCATCCTCCACTTCTTAATAAATATTTTATCCCCATCCTTGGGAATCAGTTTGATAATGTCTATTTATATTGGTACCCAATGAAGTATTTAGAAAGGATTCCTTATAGACTTCCAACAATTTTCCCCAAGATAGTCTATGTTAAATTTGTAAAATTCATTAGTGAGATCATCTATACCTGGGGAATTTCCATTGCTAATTGGGTGAATGGTATTACCAATTTATTCCACCCAGATATCTTTGTCAAAAACCTTAGCATATTCCAAGGGAATTTTACTTGGTATGGTTATTTGACAAAAAAAATCTTACCTCTTTGGACCTACTATGATTTTTAAAAGAGAATAGATTAAGGAAGAAAGAGCGGATGGACTCCTTCATAAATACAAATTTATTATAAGAAGTACAATTCACCTCAATGGGTCCAATTTTAATCTATCTTTCTTGTGTCATATGATTAAATAAGTATTTAGATCCTTTATCACATTTCTATAACTAATTCTATTGGCATATTATTGTAATTGATGTCAAAATGGGATCAGGTGTGAGATGGAACTAATCCTGCATGATGGAGTGTCAGTAGTGATGCCATTGGTGTCTAAGGAAGATGGTGAATTGTGGATCTAGAAGATGGAGTGAATATTGCAAATGTTGTTCAAAGTATTGCATTATAATCATGCATTTATAATGTTGTTGTAGTGAGTTATTTTAGTGCTCAAAAGTAAGATCTGATTCTAGATTCGACATGGGTTTTTTTAGAGCAACTTAGAAATATGTTTGGCAGGTCTAAAGATTGAAGTTTGTGCTCAAAAAAGGTTTATCTATGCTCTCAGCCTAAATTAGGGTTTTTTGGTTAAACCCTAGGTATATGTAGTCATGGCAATAGAATAATGTTTCTAATTTGATGGTGACTTATGGTTGACAGTTGCAAGTAGTTTAAGTGATAACTTAAGCCTATTATATCGTGTGGGTGACCAGCCCCTTCATCCAACAATTACTAATGGTTGAGAAGATATTTATGGTGATTAATATTTCCTATTTCTCATGCAAATATTTCCTTTGGTGGAATCCATGAGGACACGAGGATTTATGCAAAGTAATCCATAGTGAACAATGGGACCTATGATGGCAACATACGAAGTTATTGGTGCATGATTTCATCCTTGGTGGTTTGCAGAATGAGTTTGATCAATGACTGTGATCAAGCCAAGGAGGAAGATTCGACGGTGCCCACTAGCTCGTGGCACATGTGGTGGGACCCATTCATACCTCACGGGGGAGTAGTGTAGATCAAAATAAGTTGATCAAATGATGCACAATGGTGAAAAATTGAACCTTGGCGGATCCTATGACACATGGCATCATCGCTTCGCATCATTGTTGTGAAATGAAGCAGTTGGAAGAGTTGGGTGATAAGTGATCGAGAGGTGACACTTGGCACAAGCTCGCTAGCCCACAAAGATCTTGTGGGACCATTGTTAACTCTAATAGGACAATGAGGGATGATGCATATTGATCGATGGGTAATCCAACGATGATTGATATATCAAGCAAATGGATGTGAAAGGCATGATCAACAGAGGAGATTTAAATGACCTCTTATCAGACAACCATGATTTAAAGTTGTGTCAATAAATGAAGAACATAGGATTGTGGTGTGAAGGTTGGAGATCGATGGTCCAGATTTGAACAAGGCAATCATGAACGACTAACTGCGTGTAAATAGGTTTTGGTCTGTAGATCAACTTGGCCATGAAAATTTATTGGCCTACCTGCCTAAATGAAAGACGTAAGATGATTTGATATACAAAGCAGTAGTATAGATGGCCACAGTGACAAGAATCAAGACTAGATAAAAGATCCAAAGGAAAGCATTAATTGCATATCCGATCTTAGGGTTTGGAAGGATGGAAATGAAGGAAAATACTTTGCACCAGGAATTAATGTGTGTGACTCAGTGCGGCTGTATGTTAGTGAAGAAGATATTCACCCTAATAGAGAATCAAATCCGGTGGAGAATCCTGAGGTAGTTATGATTGATTAGCATTCCTCAAAACACATGAGAAGTGTGTTTAAGTATGATGAAGAAGTAGAAAGTAGTGTGATTCTGAAGCTTGAGAGACGATCAGAGAAGATATACATATATAGAAAGAGTGACCTATAGAGAGGTATAGTGGTGCACTGAGGCAGACAAAGAATGCACTAAAGAAGAAAGAGAGGAGCAGGGCTGGTGTAGTAGGGTGCAAAAAAATGAATAGAGTTGCAGAAGAAACAACAAATAGTTGAGAAGTTATCGAGAAAGTTGTAACATTGATAAGAGTTCCTTAGGAAAAAATTGTAATTATCTTCCATGTAAATCTAATTGGTTGGTGTCATCAGATAACTAATTTGGTGCTCAGTCCAGGGGATAGGTGTCTCCTTAATGTTGGTTCCCTTAAAAGTTGTAACAAAGGATTTCATTATAAGGTTGGATTAGGATATTAGCTCCTAGCAACATTTTCTCACCGTCATTTTTCCCATCTTGGGTTTTCCACATATATTTGGTATTTTTTATTGATCTTTTATGTGCATGTGTTCATCATATCTATTTTATTTTTAACCTAAACATCTAGATTAAGAGTTGTATTTGCACCTTATACTTGTAGCTAAAAATTTAAGTATCTACTGATTCACCCCCCTCTCATTAGTTTTTTGTGTTCCAACAATTCGTATCAGAGCCCTAGGTTCCCTAGGAGTACCTTAATCAACTCGGGTAGATCTTTGGATTTGTGAACATAGATGGCCAATCAAGAAAGCTCTTCCTCAACCAAGCCACCTAAGTTTGATGGAATAAATTATGCCTATTGGAGCTCATTAATGAAAGGATATCTGAGATCCTTAGGTTTTGATCTATGGATGTTAGTAGTAACTGGGTACACACCACCTGCCACACCTCCTACTGATGTTATAGATAAAAAGGACTTTGAGAACAATGAGAAAGGATTCTTTTCTATCATGAATATTCTATCTAGGTCTGTGCACAACAAAGTTATGTATTGTAAGAATGCACAATATTTTTAGGATACATTGAAGAAGATTTGTGAAGGAGATGACAAGGTAAAACTAGCAAAGCTACAAATATTGAAAGCTATATTTGAAGGCCTAAGAATTTCAAAGGAAGAAAGGATTGTAGATTATCTTTTGAGAGTTAATGATATTGTGAACTCTATCAAAGGATATGGAGAAGAGTTGAAAGAAGACGTGGCTGTATTGAAATTTCTTAGATCAATGACATACAAGTATGACTCTAAGATCTCTTCCATGGACAAAGGAAGATAAATTGATAAGGAAACTCTAAATGAGCTACACGGTATATTCATAGCCTATGAGATGAGGATGAGAGATGAAGAACCTTCCAGGAAAGAAGCTACTTTCAAGACTGTTTACAAGGAGAAGGATATTTCTCCTAAGAAAAACAAGGCAGAACTGATTCCATCTGAGGATGATGAGACTGATGAAGAGGTGGAAAAATTCAACAAGACACTATGAAGAGGATCTAGAAAATACAAAGGTAAGTTTCCCTTTAAATTCTTTGAATCTAGTAAAGTAGGTAATTTTGTTGCTAAATGTCCCTACAATAATAAAAACAACTCTAAGCAAGAAGTCGATGAAAAAATGAAGAAACCCTAATACCCTAAGAGAATAATTTTTTAGAAGAAAAAGAAAATCCTATACATCCAAGAAGATAGTGATGTATCAGAAGACTGCAATAGCTCAGATGATGAACAAAACTATGCTTTTTTTCTAAGAAACAATGAGTCTCTTTTTATGGTAAAAGAATCTAAGGAGCAGAAGAATGAAAATGTTGGAGATCTTCCTGAATAGGGTGAATAAGGAGTGGTTGATCTGGAGGGATAACTCATCTATGCTCTAGATGAGATTGATGATCTCAAAGATGATATTGAGAAGTTAAAGAAGGAAAATAAGTAGTAGAAGAAACTTGCACAAAAAGAGTCAGACAAACTAAGCAAGGAACTAGAAGAATCTACCCTGAATATGGTAGATTTGAAGTTGAAGCTAGAAGAAGCCAAGAGAGAAGAAGATGTTATTCAATCCAAGCTGCAAGCTAAAGCTGATAGATGCATGAAGCTTGAGAGAGAGATCATTGCTCTCAGAAGAGATCTTGAAAAGGAAAAAGAAAAAATAGAAAAAGGACTCAAGCTGAAAAGTGGGTCAAACATTTTGGATGAATTATTAAGCACCCAAAAGCCCACAAACAAAGAAAAATCAGGCCTAGGTTTAGAGAAAGGGAAAAGCTCATTTATTGATGCTTCTACAAAATTGTATGAAAGATTTAGAACAAAAGAAAAGTCTAAACCTATCAAGGAGAGTAAGCACAAAGGAAGTGACTACAATGAGAAATCTGCTAAGGCAGAAACTAAAGAAGATAAGAAGGCTATTGTAGACAAGAAGGATAACCAATCTGATCCTAATCACTAGAAGAATAAGAAAAAATTCAGAAGGATTTACGCTAATGGATTCACTAGGGTGAGAGACACAAGGAGGATGCACAAAAGACTTCCTCATCCTACACAAAATGCTATGACCAGGTATTCTTCATATTTCTATGGATACTGTGATTCATGTAATCAGTTTGGTCATAGGGCTAGAGAATGTAGAATCATTCCTAAAAGGGGTGCAAACTTTGAAAGTAGAAATTTGTTTTCTCCTTTACTTGATATGAACGTAGTCTATTATACTTTTGATAACTTTGGTCATATAGCTAAAATTTGTAGAACAAAGTATACAAGACCAAATGTTATGAAGGAGAAAAAGAAGGTTTTACCTGCTAAGTCAACCAAAGAATCTAAAAATAAGGAGGAGGTGGACGAAAATCAATGATTGCACAAACAACCCTGCATGCCAAAAAGAAAAATATATGGGTGATAGTGGCTGCTCCAAACACATGACTAGAGATAAGAGTAAGTTCATCAAACTCAAGAAATGTTATGGAGCATCTATGAGTTTGGGTGACAACGCTGAGGTCCAAATATGTGGTAAGGGAATCTTAAGTCTAGATGGTAAACATCCAACAAAAAATGTGTTATATGTTGAGGGTTTGAAGCACAATGTGTTACGTGTGAGCCAAATGTGTGATAATGGGTATAAAGTCACATTTGATTCAGAAGGTTGCAAAATTAGAAAGAAAGGAAAAAAATATTTGCACAAGGATTAAGAACAATAGTAATCTCTACAACCTCACTGAAGTAAAAGGTCAAAGTTGTTTGATAGGACATGCCGATGAAATTTGGTTATTGCATAGAAGATTAGGCCATATAAACTGTGACAATTTGGTGAAAGTTAGTTCAAGATTTTTGGTTAGACACATGCCTAAGATATCAAAGCCTGCAAATGTCATATGAAAAGAGTGCCAACAGGGAAAAAAATGAAGGCTAACTTACTAACTAAAGAATATTAATCAACCACAAATCCCTTACAGCTAGTACATACTGACCTACGTGGACTCACAAGAATAAGGGGACCGAAAGTAGAAAGGTACTTTATGTTGCTAGTTGATGACTACACAAGAATGACATGGGTGACTTTCCTGGGAGACAACTCACAAGAATTTGAGAGATTTAATAATTTAGAAAGATGGTTGAGAAGGAGATAGGGAGAAGGATCAAATTCTTAAGGTCGGATAGAGGAGGAGAATTCACATTAGGTGAATTTGTTGAATATTGTGAGGCACATGGAATCAAGAGACAATACTCAGCACCAAGAACTCCACAACAAAATGGAGTGGTGGAAAGGAGAAACATGGTTGCATAGGATATGGCCAAAACAATGCTAAAAGAGGCTAGATTAACTAATATGTTTTGGAGAGAAGTAGTTCATACTACAGTATACATTCTAAACAAAGTTCAAATCATAGTACATAGTAATAGTACTCCCTATGAATTGTGGTATGGTAGACCTACATCTGTAAAATACTTCAAAGTGTTTGGCAGTAAATGCTGCATCAAAAGAGAGGATGAAAACCGAGGAAAATTTGAATCAAGAAGTGATGAAGGACTATTTTTAATATATTCCACTTAGAGTAAAGCATATAAATACTATAACAAAAGATTGGACAAAATTGTGGAAAACATAAATCTTAAGATTGATTAAAGTATAAAACATGTTAAATCTGAAGAGAAGGAGTTCAAGGATGATTCAGATTATGAAGACAATATGAAAAATGATGAAGAGGAAGCTGAGGAAATAGAAGTTGAGAAGGCCCCTACAAAATATGTTCCAAAGGATCATCCAATAGACTATATAATTGAGGATAAAAATGAAGGAGTTTAGACCAAGAGGAAGTTTGCAAAGAATAAAGGACAAGTAAATTTGTCTCTCCTATCTCAAATTGAACCAAAAAATTTCTATGAATCCAACAAGGATGAGAGCTAGATAGAAGCCATGTAAGAAGAGTTAAACCAGATTGAAAAGAATAAAACATGGGAATTAGTTCCTAGACCCCCAAGCAAGAATGTGATTGGCACTAAGTGGGTGTTTAGAAACAAACTGAATGAAGACGGAGTTGTAATAAGAAACAAGGAAAGATTAGTGTGAAAGGGGTATGCACAAGTTGAAGGAATTGAATTTGAAGAGACATTTGCAATTGTAGCAAGACTAGAAGCCATCAAAATGTTTCTTCCTTTTTTAGTCTACAAAGGATTCAAAGTATATTAAATTGACATTAAATCTACATTCTTGAATGTAAACTTAGAAGAGGAAGTATACATAGAACAACTAGAGGGTTTTCAACTATTAGAAGATGATGATTATGTTTATAGATTGAGAAAGGCATTGTATGGTCTAAAACAAGCACCTAGAGCATGGCATTCAATATTGGACCAGTATTTGTAGCAATAAGTATTCAAAAAGGGATGTGTAGATAGAAACTTGAATTTCAAGGCTAAAGGTGAGAACATGATTATTGTTGTTGTTTATGTGTATGACATCATTTTTGGTGGTAGCAATGATAAAATGTGTAAAATATTTGCTACACACATGCAAGATGAATTTGAGATGACAATGTTAGGAGAGTTGTCATTTTTCCTTGGCCAAAAAATTGTACAAACTAATAATGGGATATTCATATCTCAAACTAAGTATGCTAAGGAGATTCTCAAGAAATTTGGCATGGAATAAAGTAGACCAGTCAATACCCCCATGATAACTAGCTACAAGTTAAGTAAATTAGATGAGTCACCCGAGGCAAATCAAATAATGTATAGGTCAATGATTGGAAGATTGTTGTATTTAACTACATCACGACCAGATATTATGCAAGAAGTATGTTTAGTGGCAAGATTTTAGGCTAAACCTAGAGAGTCACATGTCAATGTAGTGAAGAGAATCTTTAGATACATCAAGAGTACTTGTTGACTATGGGTTGTGGTACCCCAAAAACAAAGATTTCATTTTAACTGCATATATAGATGTTGATTGGGCAGGAAGTGTAGATGAAAGGAAAATAACCAGTGGTGGAACATTCTTCTTGGGAAACAAATTAGTTTCTTGGATGAGAAAGAAGAAAGAATTAGTCACTCTATCCACTACTGAAGTAAAGTATGTGGAAACAACATGTTGTACTCAAGTCCTATGGATGAAGCAAACATTACAGACATTAAGGTGGAGTAAAAGGAACCTATCTCAATTCTTTTTGACAATTCAAGTGCCATAAACATATCAAATAATCTAGTGATGCACTCTATAACAAAGCACATATCCATTAAGTATCACTTCATAAGAAAGAAGGTTGTTGATATGGAAGTCAACATGGAATATTTTCCCATAAAGGAATAGGTAGCTGACATTTTCACCAAGCCTCTTCCTAAGGAACAATTTGAATATCTGAGGAAAAAATTTGGAGTCATTGCTCCCACATCATATCACTAGTCACTAGTGATGGGGCATGAGTCCAAGGGGAGCTTCATCTATATTTCAATCATCCCTAGAAATGGACAGGACATATCAAGTCAGGTATCAGTGGCTTTACAAATTTCTAACGACTTGATGGTTGTTATTTTCTCTTTGAATTTCCTATCAAAGGGGGAGTAATATGTTTGTGGAAGTATACCATTTTCCATTGATGTCAAAGGGGGAGAAGATCATGAAAAAATTCTCATATGAGCAAGATGAGCATGATAGAGATGTATATTGAAGGGGGAGCATTGCTTTATGTGTCTAATTGGTGCAAAACTCAAACAATTATAGATCTCAATTGATTTTAATTTGTATCAGACCATTTCAACGAATTGGTATGAGCATTTAGTTTTTTCATCAATGACAAAGTGGGAGATTGTTGGAATATTGTTGTCATTCATATCAAAAGGGGATTAGGTGTGAGATGGAACTAATATTGCATGATGGATTATAAATAGTGATGTCATTGATGTCTAAGGAAGATGGTGAATTGTGGATCTAGAAGATGGAGTGAATGTTGTAAATTTTGTTCAAAGTATTGCATTATAGTCATGAATTTCTATCATGTTGTTATAGTGAGTTCTTTCAACTCTCAAAAGCAAGATCTGATTCCAAATTTGACATAGGTTTTCTGAGAGCAACTCAGAAATATGTTTGGAAAGTCCAGAGGTTGAAGGTTGTGCTTAGAAAAGGTTTATCTATTCTCTCGACCTGAATTAGGGTTTGTTGGTTAAACCCTAGGTATATACAGTCATGGCATCATAACAACGTTTCTAATTTGATGGTGACTTATGGTTGATGGTTGCAGGTAGCTTAAGTGATAACTTAAGCCTATTATATCATGTGGGTGATTGGACCCTTCATCCAACAATTACTGTTGGTCAAGCATATATTTGTGGCGATTAATATTTCCTATTTCTCACGTAAATATGTCCTTTGGTGGAATCAATGGTGTTGGTTGTGATTGCAAGATCTAATGGTCCTCTCACCAACCTATTGAACTTGTGGTGGGTCCTCGTTGAGTTCTATGGGGACACAAGGATTGGGGAAAGTAATCCACAGTGGACTATGGGACCTATGGTGGCAACAGACAAAATTATTGGTGCATGATGTCATCTTGGGCGGTTGGCAAAATGAGGTTGATCAACGAATATGATCAAGCCATGGTGGAAGATCCGACGGTGCTCGCTAGCCCGTGGCACATGTGGTGGGACCCATTCATACCTTGCAGGGGAGTGGAGAGTGGTGTAGATCAAACTAGGTTGATTGAATGATGCACAATGGTGACAAACCGAACCTTGGCGGATCCTACAACACGTGGCATCATTGCTTCACATCGTTGTTGTGAAGCGAAGCACTTGGAAGAGTCGGGTGATAATAAATAGAGAGGTGACACTTGGAACAATATTGCTATCCTACAAAGATCTTGCGGGCCTGTTGCCAACTCTAACAGGACAGCGGGGGATGATGCAGATTGATCGATATCTAATCCAACGGTGATTGCTATATAAAAAAAAATGGATGAAAAAGGCATGATCAATGGATGAGATTTAAATGACCACTTATTGTACGATCATGATTTAAATTTGCATCGATGAATGAAGAATGCATGATTGTGGCACGAAAGTTGGATATTGATGGTCCAAATTTGAACAAGGTAATCATGAACGACTAACTACATGTAAATAGGGTTTCGCCTGTAGACTGACTTGGACATGAAAATTGATTGGCCTACCTGCCTAAACGATAGATGTAAGATGATTTGATATACAAAGTAGTAGTACAGATGGCCATAGAGATAGGAATCAAGACCAGATCAAAGATTCATAGGAAAGCTTTAATTGCATATCAGATCTTAGGGTTTGAAAGGATGAAAATGAAGGAAAATACTCTACACTAGGAATTAATGTGTGCGACTCAGTGTGGCTGTAAGACAATGAAGAAGATATTCACCCTAACAAAGAATCAAATATGGTGGAGAATCCTGAGGCAGTTATGATTGATTATCACTCCTCAAAACACATGAGAAGCATGTTTAAGTATGACAAAGAAGTAGAAAGCAGTGTGATTCTAAAGCTCGGGAGAAGATATACATATATAGAAAGAGTGATTTGTAGAGAGGTACAATGGTTCATTGAGGTAGATAGAGAATGCACTAAGGAAGAAAGAGAGGAGTAGGGCTGGTGTAGTAGGGTGAAAAATAGTGAATAGAGTTGCAGAAGAAACAATAAATAGTTGAGTAGTTATAGAGAAAGCTATAACATTGATTAGAGTTCCTTAGGAACAAATTGTAATTATCTTGCATGTTGTAAATCTGATTGGTTGGTGCCATCAAATAACTGAGTTGGTGCTTAGTCTAGGGGATAGGTGTCTCCTTAGGGTTGGTGCCCTTAAAAGTTGTAACAAAGGATTTCATTATGAGGTTGGATTAGGACAGTAGCTCCTTGCAACATTTTCTCAACGTTGTTTTTCCCATCTTTGGTTTTCCATGTATATCTAGTGTTTTGTGTTGATATTTTGTGTGCATGTGTCCCCATCATATCTATTTTATTTTTAATTTGCACATCTAGATTAAGAGTTGTGTTTGCACCTTATATTTGTAGTAAAAAAATTAAGTATCTATTGATTCACCCCCTTCTCAGTAGTTTTTTGTGTTCCAAAAAAATCATCTTAGCACTAATCTTGGTACCTTGGAACTTATAGTTTTGAATCTTCCTAAGTAAATCCTTTGTTCTAATCATTTTAGTAGCAATGGTCTGATCACTAGGATTACACTACATCTGATCTTCTAGATTGAATAATTTTTCTTCCAACAAAATTTCAAGTCTTCTCATGTCAATAGCCTTATTCTTACACACATCTTTAAATATATTTCTCCACAAAGCCACCAAGAATTCCGATCTTTGGATTGCAAAAATATTCTTATTCAACCTCTCAGAGAGTAAGGTAATAGTTCTTAGGCCATTCGAATAATCTTGATCATTAAGAAGTAAACCATTCGATTTGAATGAAGATACATAATGTTTAATAACATCTAACCCAACTTTTTCATCAACAACACATGTTTCAATAGGAGAGTGGTCAAATATGGAAGTTGGAAATAATGAAACCAACCTCCCTTTGGAGGCCTAATAGAAGGATAAAAACAATTTATTACCATAAAATCTATCAAGCCTATATTATATCATCTTGTCATGAGACTAATCGTTATACCATGCAAACCATCTATCCTTAAAGGTTGAATTATTATTCTCAACTGGGTCTACAAGAGATAATGATCTCTTCATCCTAGACCAAAAAAAAATCATTTCCTTTCCAAACCAACTCCTTACCCCCTGTTTTTCTTCCTTATATTCAATCAAGTTGAAGTCCCTATTACAATCCAAGGGATTTTGGTAGGTTACCAGCTATCCAATTCCACAAATCACACCTCTCTCTATAATCATTGGAGGCATAAAGAGAGAATAATCCAATGTACTTAGTATCCATTTCCACCATAACCAAAAAAATTTGCTATAGGAATATGTGTCCCATTGAATAATAGATTTCCCCCATCAAGGATTAACTAAATAATAGCACCACCTTTTCATTTTTCATGATTAGTATAGAATTTCCTAGAATATTTCCACATGAAGTTAAGAACACAACCTATCTAAAATCCAATTTCCTTAATTTCAAGAAGACAAAAAATAAAGATAGGGTATCTCCTTACAAAATAATTAAACAAAATACTTCTTATCTAAGGATTTTAAACCCCTCACATTCCAACTATGAATATTGAGTTCCATTTATTGATTGGGGAAGGTTATGATTTTTGGTTCTTGTAGAGCTTGTGGAAACATTTGAGGAACTTATCTTCTTTACCTTTTTAACACTTTTTCCTTTTAATTGCTGGAATAACCATTCCTAGACCTCTTGAGTTATTTCCTTTTCTTATTTTCATATTTTTCCTCTCCATTTGGGAAAGAATGGAGAGGTCAAGATTAGATCTAAAGAAGAGGGGATTATAACAAGCTAGGTGAGGTCTTTACCCAACAATTCACCTTTCTCATTGGGTTAAAATACATGACTAAGTTAGTGCTTAACAATAATTGGTCAGACTTGTTATGCCTTGCATAACCACCCCATCTTTTGCCTTGGTCAAAATGGGTCCCCCTTTGTTATTTTAATCTTTTGTTGTTCTTTCTAATAAAGTTTGGAGTCCTTTGTTTCAAACAATTTGTTTTATTTTGATTTAGTCTGTCGGAATCGGAGCCAGAACAAAATCGGGTTCTGAAACTTCTTTCAATTCCCATTCCGATTCCCATCCCGATAGTCTTTATTTTTTTGCCTTTTGTTTTGTCTTCATCGGAGCCGGAACCAGAGTGGACGTTAAGCTTGTGTTTATTGGAAATTGCAAAATCTCAATCAATCCCGTCTCCGCCTTCACTTTTTCAACTTTTGTTTTAGTCTATGTCCTTATGTTAAGTTTTATTATATCAGTCTTTTTATTTTACTTTTTGTGTTTTGTTTCATTTTGTGTTCTGTTGGCGGACCCGGGCTAGAACGGGAATGAATTTGTGAAATTTCTTAAGTTTTCGAATCAGTTTCCATTCCAATTCCGCCCCCGCTATTTTCTTGGTCGTTGACTATTGACTGAAGTCACACTATAGTGAAGTGTTTGTTTTTCTCCAGTTCCGACTCCGCTTAACTGCATTTAATGCATTAATGATAGCTATTATGCGTAGGTAAGAGCTCTGATTTTACCTTCATTAAGGATTAAACGCATGATTATTATCATTGTTAAAAAATTGAAGAGTGAAATACAGCTGCTACGGAGTCCATCTGAGTGAATCGATTGAAGAAGGACGAGTAGATAATCGTTTGTGAATCAATTCAGAAGGTTAGCCAGGTTTTTCGTTTGAGGTAGGGTTCTTTTCTCATTTTTCTTTTATTTTGCTTTCATGTTCTTCATTCGTATTGTTTGATTGATCGTTTCAGATCTTTGAACAAGATTGCTTTCTTGAAGTTTTGCGTGTTTGTTTTCTTTTATTTGTTTGTTTGTTGTTCTTGTTTTGTGCTTGTGTTTCTTGTTTTACAGTGAGTTAGGGCATGGTCGCTTTCATGTTTTGTCGTGATCATGTCGTGTTGGGTTAGGTCTTTAAATACATAGATTTAGCTAGGGATTTTCACAGTGAGGTAGATTAAATTCATGTTTTTACAGTGATTTAGGGTTAGTTGAATCTTTTTTTTACTTAGGGTTTTGTCATGCATTCAATCTGGTAAATTAGGAAGGGTTAAATTCGTGCCCTAGTTTTATCGTGTTTTCTAGGTTAGGGTTTTATGTGTTTCTATGATCACGTTTTAAAAAAATGATTAAAATATGATTCCCTAAAATACAGTCGGCCCCACGGTCATATGGGCATGGTCGATTTCATGATATATTTAAGCCCTCTTTTCATTTAATATGACCTTAGTTTTTAATCATGAAGTTATGCATTAAGTTGTTAAAATCTTTGATGACGTCATGGTCAACATAGCCGGAAGTGGGATCAAAATTAATTTAGAATTTTGGATGTGTTTTATGTTTAGTGTCAATTCCATCTTCCATCCCATCTCTGACTCCACTTATAATGAGAAGCTATTACTTCATAAAATGTTTACCTAGCGAAAGCGGAAGCGAAACCGAACCAGAATATGAAAACAGAAAATATGAAGGAAATTGAATCAGATTCCATTCTGGTTTCGGTTCCGATCACTATTTCATTTTCGACTCCGAGCCCGCTTCTTATTAGTAGAGTGACAGTAACAGTTTTTGCTTCGAGTCCAGCAGTATGTTAGAAGAAGATTATTTAAGATGTTTGCTGCCTGGTTCCACCTCTGATGTATGTTTGAAAGGTATGAGTTTAAAGACACATTTTGAGATGTTTATTCAAGGGTCTAACTAGAGATTTTGCTGCAGGAAAGTTAAGAGGATGTCGGGAACATCAGGAGAAGCTTCCCAAAGGAATCGGCCTGTAGGAACATCAAAGGCAATACCTAACTAAAGAAGATCAAACCAGAACAATTGCCTTGTACCTTGAGGTATAATCACAGGAGTCCTATTGTGAAAGTGAGCAAAGTGGAATTAGATTGGTCAGACATCACCGATACCAATTTGGGTCAGTACAACTTTGAGGAGGCCTATACTAAAACATTCAATGAGGATGTGACACCTAGAACCAAGAGAATTGTTGAGTCTGGTTTGGCTCATATCACTTTGTTTCCTTTATCAATCCAGTGCCCGGAGTTGATCTTGACAGTAGCCAGTGCCTACAATCCTACTACCAAACAATGTGTGGATTCACAAAACAATGTAATTATTGATCTTACTCCTCAAGCATTTCAAAATATATTTAATGTCCCCGATCCTAAGAACTTGGTGCAGTTGGATGAGGCAGAGGCCTTGGAGAAATATAGTAATTTTAAAGAATCCAATAAATCTCATTTGAACAAAAAATGGTTGAAGATGGAGAAGAAGTCTTTAACCAAGCTTGCAGACCAGCCAAAAAGGGCAGATTTTTATAAGGAGGTATCAGATTTAATAATGATTTTGTCTAGGGTTTTTGGGAAGAGAGATACATTTTGGTTCAAGGAGTGGATGTTTCCTTTCATCCAGACAATCTTAAATGGAGCCCAGCAGTTTGATTGGCCGATGATTGTATCAAATGCTATTCATAATCAACTGACCAGCATCAGGGGGACTAAATGCTTTTTTATGACTTCTTACATTGTGTACGCAATAGCAAGGTTGGGTATCTTCTCAGGTTTAAACAGAGTAGGGATAATGGGAGTGTTGGAATGACAGAAGAAGGTATGGGAGCATTATAACCAACTGTCTTTGCAGGCTGTTGAAACTCAATTCAGAAGAGTTAATGATGCATTCATATATGTAGTCATTAACCAATTAAATGGAGATGCAGGGTATAGGCTGAGTCAAGAGGCCATGGCATTTATTGCTGAATGGGGATGTTGGTACATTCAATACCCCAAGTTTACATATTTTACGTTAGCTGGTTTTGAAGGCCATCCACATTTGCTTCCAAGGTGTTGCAATAACATGATAGTATTGATGGATTTTGTATATCAATCTCTTGGATTTAATGCTCGGTTTGGTTTAAAGCATAAGATAGGATGTCACAAGTTCCCCATGAAGTTGGGTGAGTATAGCTATCAGCATTTGGTAGGAGCAAAGGTGATCTATAGTGAGCTGATATAATTAAAGTTAGGGTTATACATAGCTCGTAAGTATTTTGATCCAAAGGGGAAGATGAATGCCTTGTTGCCTTTTGTGTTCGACAAGCATTTTAGTTTATTAGAAGACTTCTGGAGTGACCGACAAGATGAGTATGATTTAAGGAAAAATAATTATGAAAGACTACCTATTGCACTCATGTCAGAATTTGGAGTTAAAAATGATATTCCTGACACATTGGTGGATGATGGAGTTGTATTGGATCCATCTTATGAGGCTTTAAATATAGGAACTAAGAGCCTGGATCCAATTGACTGGGATAGTGAAGAAACTATTGATATTAAACAGATAGGAAGAATAGTCTTGGATCAAAGTGTTAATTGGTTGGTGTTAAGAACCAAAGCGCCTCAAGGACTAGCTCCTAAAAAGGGGAAAGGGTATAAAAGAATCAAAAGAAAGAAGCCTCCCAAAGATCCTTTGGAGTTCTTTCCCCCAGACATTGAAGAGATAGAACTTAAAGCAGCAATTGATGAAGTAGAAACACAAGAAGGAGATGCTCAAAAAGGATCGGATGTTTCAACACCTACATTAGGTGAATCTTCCACACAAGTCCCACTTGCAAAGAAGTAGAGTGAAGAAGTTCAAAAGGGGGATCTTCATCGTATGGTTGAAGCTGGAAAGGGAAAAGAAGTGGAGAGGGAAATTCATGATGTTGGAACAGATTCAGACGAGACTATGTCAGAAAAGGATGTGCAAGAGAATATGCCTCTAGAGGAGGATATTGAATAGGTAATGACACAAGAGGAGCAATGGGCATTGTTTGAAGAAGTTAGAAAGAATGCTGAGGTAAAAGCTAATGAACTAGAAAAGCAAAATTTAATGGGTGCCAAGACACAAACTGATTCCATACTGCAACAGCAACAAATTGAAGCTAAGGTAGTAGCTGATGAAGTAGAGAGACAGAAAAGGAAACAAGAACATGAACTCAAGGTTAAAGAAGGAAATGATAAGTTAGAGTTAATACAAAAGATTCATGACCTTGACGAAGAGAAGGCAAGAAACCAGAGGGAGAAAGAGGTCTTGGTTGCTAAGTTGAAACTTGCAGAGGAAGCTCACCGAAAAGAAGAAGCAAAAAGATTAAGAAAGGAAAAGGATACCAAAGAGCTGGTTAGAAAGCAACAATAAGAAGAAGAAAAGGTAGAAAAACTTAAAGCTTTAGAGGAGGAAAGACTAGAGAAAGAAAGACTAGAGGCTTTAGAGAAAGAGAAACTGGAAAGAGAAGCTCTAGAGAAAGAAAGAATAGAGAAGGAAAGAATAGAGAAGGAAATAATAGAAAAGGAAAGATTGGAAAGGGAAAAAGTGGAGAGAGATCAATTGGAGGAAGAGAGGTTGAAGAAAGAAGAGGAAGATAAGAAGATACAGGAACAAAAAGATAGAGAATAGGCTGAAAGGTTTGTGCAGATGCATGTGGTGCAAGGACAACAATAGAAATCAAGGGTTGATTCTCAACCCCAATTAAATGTGCAGCCACCTTCTACTACTACTATTGCTTCCTCTTCCTCTATGATGACTATTGCTCCATGTTCTCCCACTTGGCTAAAATTGGACCTGCATAAAAGAACAGTAACACATTCACAACCTCTCAATTGGGAGGATATGATGAAGGAGATAGAACAAGAGAGGCCTAAAAAGAAGGCCAAGATCCGACACTCCATCAGGCTCATGGACAAGGGAGAGATTCTTGCTGAGTGTGCCATACCAGTGATAGAAAAGGAGGTAGGAGACATGCAGTTAATGGATTATCAATTGAGTACTGTTAACTTGGGAAGGCCTACTAGAAATCAACAGATGAATCTAATTGATGTGGTAGCTTCTACAACCAAGTCAAGAATGTTAAAGGATAAGCAGAAGAAAGATGAGCTTAAGGCTCAATTAGATCAATTGCATTCCTTTTTGAAAAGTGTCTCTTCTTCGAGATCACAACAGGTAGCTTCTATTGAGACTCCAATTTTGTTGAGCAAAAAGGAGGTAGATGATTTAGTGCAGGTAAGAGGCAAAGCGGAGATGCTAGATAGGTGGGTTGACAAGTTGAATCAGGAAGTAGGTGAAGTTTTGGTTGAAGGTTTTGAAGTTCATAAGGGACAAAAGAGTTAATAGGGGAAATGCATCAATATATTGAAGCATCGGAGAAGCAAGAAGAGGAATATAAAGAGTATAGTCAAAAATTGGAGAAGGTTAGTACATTGCCTTTGACTACTCTTCTTGAACAGTCAATACTTGAGGAGGACAATAAGGATTTTGTGGAGAAGACCTCTCATATACTCCAATTCAGAACAGATTTCTTGTGCAAACATAGAAATGAAGTCCAAGATGTTGTTAAGGATCTAACCGAACAGTTTGAAGAGTTGGAGGCAGTCATTGCTATCATAGTGGATGTCAATATACTAACAAATGAAGGCCTACCTTTGAGCTAGATAAAAGAGAAATGGGGTGAAAGGTTTAAGGGACTCATGCAGAAAGGAGATGATGGTGAAGATTTGATGATAGATCGACTGATGGATGTCAAGGAAGAAATAAAGGCTGCTAAAAGAGAGTTGACAAAGATAAAAGATATGAGAGGGTTTGCTGCAGCAGAATTGGAGCGAATTAAATTTGAGGACAGCTGGGTTGATGGGCCAGAAATAGATGTATTACAATAAGTCTTCACCAGTTACGATGAGTTTATGGCAGACCCAGCTTCACATGCATAAATCTCTTGCATGCATGACTTTCTTCTTCTTTGCATGTTGCATGCAGCACTGACAGTTTTTGGAGCGCATGACTTCTTTTTCTTCTATTTTCTATTCTCAGGTTTAACTGATTGTCTAATGTAAGAACTAAAGATAAAATTGATCTGAGTTTCCAAGAGATTTTTAGTTCCTAAAAGGGTGGATGACCTAAAATAGAAGTGGAGTTTGAATTTTTGTATATCTATAAATACCCTTTGGGTATCATATTGTAAGGGTCGGCTAATAGAGAATAGAATTGGCCTACCTGATATTAGGAGATAGAATTTTGCATAGTGATTACAGAGATACATTGTTACTTCATTAGTTACAGTTAAATAAAATTACAGGTTTTTGCAATATGGTGTTAGAATTGAGTTGTTTTTTTTTTTTTACTTGATAAGATTGATAAGTTATAATCTATCTGTATGCCAGTGATTGTGCTGAAGCATAAAATTTTCTTGAGTGATGAAATTCATTTGAAGGAATCGGATTTAAGGATTATCTTGTTAGATTATCATTGAATGAAATTTATTGAAGTCTATTGATCTATGATCTTGGTGATGAATGAATGTGTGCTCTTTTAAAACAAAAAATATTTGGAGTATTTGTGATGTGTGACTGTGAAGTTAATTAAGCACCTAAAATGTATGCAATGGTATAGATTATTCTATAGATTGTGTCATCTTATGGTTTTCTTGATCTGATTGGAAAAACATTCATTGTTGAAGATATATGTCCAGATGCTACATAAGTTTTGTTCATTTTTACTGGTTTACCCTATGATCCATCTTTTTCTTTTGTTTGAAACCCCCTTGATTTACTAAAACAGTTCGGTAAAATGAGTCATTGCTTGCATTATTTATTACCAGCACAGGCCCCTTGAACATTATAGTTGCATGAACTGATTGAGTGACACCAAATAGTCGGGAACCAACTACCAAGACCTTGGGAGTTAGGCTACTATATGTTGTCTTTCTTTTTCAGGAGAAATAGAGTAGAAATATTTTATTTTAACGTTGTTCGTGTCATTTTCACCATCAACAAGACCTAGAGGAACAAAACTTAAGATGAATATCCTCATCTTGAGCTCTCAAAGTATTCAAGGCCATTTGTTGAGCATTTTTGGGCCACTATATTTTAGGCTCACCTATTTTCTATAGACAACCAAATAATTTTTAATCATATGGCTCCCTAGCTTTAATAACCATGATATCCCCATAAAATAGTGGGTCAAATAAGGAGAGGTTAGAAATTTCATCTATACTAAAATTAGGAGATACAGATAGAGCCAACAACTTATTACTAATGTCATCCCCAAATTCAACATCTTTTATTTGAGAATAAAACACCTTTTCACAATTATTTGAAACATTCATTTCTATATTAGACCTCTTTTCATAATTATTTGAGATATATTTTTTTATATCAAAGCCATTATATTTACTGTTATCAACAAATGTAGTATTAAAAGCCACCACAAGCCTTCTTTCAATCTTAGGGAAATCCTTCTTCAAATTTCCATTCCTTTTATGTAGAAAACAAGAATTTAAAGAACTAAACAATTCTATATCACAAGACATTGTTTTATTTTCAAGTTGAGCAACATTAATTTCTAGGATTTTAACACTTGGAGAAATAGAAATAAGAACACTAGAATAAAAGTGAGGAATGGTAACCCTTGACTCCTTAATTAAAAGAACATTCCATTGAGGCTTGAGAATATGCAATAAGAATTTACAGAGTTGGGAAGTCACATTCTTAATTTCAAGCCATCTCACAGAGGATTTAGCAACAATATCCTTAAATTTTTCATTGAGAGACCATGAAATGGACCTATACATAGACTGCCCCAAGTTCCAAAATTTATTTTCAATAACCCATTCTTGAATACCATGGCTCCTAAAGAAGACCATGAACAATCCCTCTAAATAATACTATTGAAAGACACATAAATCCCTTTTTTTTATCCTCAAACACTAAAAATCCATTCATCAAAAAATTTCCTCGAGTCCAAAAAGATAAAGAATATCACAATATTCCTTAATATATTTTCCTTAGAATTAGCAACATGAAGCATTTCCAAGTTAGGAAAAACAAACAAAACCTTGGAGGGAGAGGGAAACTTACCATATTTTCTTGTTCTATAGTCTCCTCCACCTATGCTCACTCCAACTACCTCGGGCCTTGATAGTCCCACATTGTCTTTAAACAAGGTTGCAAAAGTAGGTAACACCTTTCTGACCAACTTAGAATTTAGATCATACTTGCATGATGATTCAGATTCCATCCTAGGAGAAGAAATTTTATCACCATTAGTTAGCAAAGGAGCTTTTTTTGTTGTTTCATTAATTCCTCTTGAATTCCCATTAATGTTCTCATAGTTCAAGTAGTTTATCAACCAACTAGAATGAGGGAGGATAAAGAATTGGTTGTTAAAATAGACTCAATAATAAATTCCCAACCTCCCACCTCACCATCCACAATACGACCACCAGTTGAAAAAAGTAAGCCTTGATTAATGAGTAAGGCATACATGGAGGGGAGGGAAATAATAATAAAATATTATAAATTCAAAAAACCAACAACTTTATACAACAATTGAACATCAAAATAACACCAAGAAGATAGTTAAGAACCAAAAATGAACTAGATATTGAGAGCCCAGGATAAACAATCACCAAATGAAAAAGTTAGGAAAGAGAGAAACCAAGACAAATGAATCCAAGAATGAAAAAGAGCACTAATTTGACAACCTTTTATGGATTGTAGAATCTCCAAGAAGCAAAAATGGAAGATGACCATTCAACTTCTAGAGAGATCTACACTCTACACTCACCTCTCTCTGATTCTTTTCCTAAAATTGTGTGTTTAGTAAAAACAATAAGGTTATGTTTTATTGGTAATACTAGAGCAAGTGAGGTTTTATAAGTGATTCATAGGGATGTGTTTGGACCTGTGATATAAGAGGGATTCACTACACACAGGTCTCTTTCTTCTCAAGAGATCACCAGGGAATGAACTTCCCTTATACACCTCAAACTGAATGGATCATGAAGGAAAGCGAGAAAGTAGCTTCAGGCACCAGAAGAATAAGACTTCAAGACTTCTATCCTTGATTGAGGAGCTCTCGACCAAAAGACGTTAGCGCAGTTTCAAGATGCCAGCGTGACGCGCTATCGTTTGAAAGATGCACTGGCATCTTTAGCTACAAAAAACTCAGGAGCTTAGACAGATGAAGTTGAATCTTATTTCTCAACTCAGGACTAAAGGCATGTAGGGCCAAGCAATCGACATAAAACTAGGAATTAAAGGAAAATGCAAGAGAACTTAAGACAAGATCACCTTCGTGCGTTTAAATCTTTATTCCAAGCTTCCCTTTGTAACTTGCACACAAAAGATCAAGGGGAAAAGGTTGGGTCTATATAGGGCTCTGCCTCAGTCAGACCCCCGTATTGGTGTTCCCACCTCCACGACAACCAATTTTGGTAGAGAAGGAAATAAAAAAGTATGTGGTGAAAACAAAACCTGCTTCAGAGTAGAGCCCACACCACAAAGTAGTAAATGGAGTAGTAGAAAGGAGTGATAAGGGGGTAGAGCGTTACCCACGGGTCAAGACCCTATTCCAGAGCACACGGGTGCACTTCAATCTACTTGCTTGAGAGATGGTAGCTACTACAGAGCTGGTAGTTACTGGAGGGACCTTAGACTGGCGTAGCTTTGCCAATAAAAGTGATACTATTCAAGGATAGAGCTTACCCAAGACTAGAGCAAGTGGTGACAATGTTTGAATTGATAGCTTCCAACCCCAAAATGAGGGCAAAAAAGGAGTTTTTAATGCATGCAAGGGTGACATAGAGTTGTTTTACTCGAAACCTAACCGCCAGGATGCATGTCGCAAGGGTCAGGCTTCTAGATTCACCGTTTTAGGCTCAAAAAACTGCCAGGACGTTGGTGCGCCACACGGACGTCCGCACGCCGTGCACACGTCCAAGGCCTATGTTTTTGGAAAATGCCTTGTTAGGCTTCTATCGTTTCACCATGTGTCCACATGGAGTTAGAATCATGAAATTTTGTGTCATGGGATTTTGTCATTAATGCTCCTAAGGTGTCATAAATGCTCCTAAGGTGTCATAAATGCTAGGAAAGATGCAAAAATGTGGAATTTCCCCTAGGTGCAATTCTGTGACATTATATTTTTCCCCTACTTTAGTGGGCTCAATTTTGGAAAAAAATGAGCCTCACTAAAGTAGAGAGGAAAAATTTCACTCGAATTCTAAATTTTACATAAAAGCGTGCCAGAAAGAAGGACCACAAAGGTCACCGAGGTTGAGCCAAATGGTACCAAGGATACCTCCAACTCCTGAGCTCAACAATCAACAACACCATGGTCATAAAAAGACTGTGCAAAACTATATCCTGCAAAACTAAAATTTTGAGTAAGTTTCGAAAACATCGGAGGAAACTACCACGGAGAGAAGAATGATCAAGAAAAAAGACATCGATTCGGAGGAAAAATATGATCAAGAGGTGAATATATGCCACCTCCTAATTTTTCCCTCAACATGGTGGGGTAAAGTCAGGAGAAACTAGGGGGCCACGAGCTCTAGGAAAAATGGGCCCCGGGTGGCCTATATATACCTAGGTGGGCCCCTAGAAGGGTCATTTTCACTATTCACTATGAGCAGATTGTTGACTTCTTTGAGAGATTTTCAGAAAAATTATGAGCAGGAGGGAGTATGAGGCATCGAGGCTAGATCAGTTACATGATGACATCATCATAGGTCATGAGGTTGACCATGTAGGATTCTTAGTCTCGAGTTTCATCCGTTTGTGCTCAGTTTTTTAGAATTTTTATGCTTTGAGGTGCACAGGTGTCCAAAATGTGTGCCTACATCCCTTTTCCGCATTGTCATTTGGGAAAAGCATTGGGGTCCTAGTTCTGTGATGTCATTATAGTGATGTGCTGGCATCCTCCAGGGCGACCATGGTAGTTTGGGACTCAGGCACGTCTCACAAACATCCACACGACACACAAATGTCCTTTTGCATTTTTTCTTGGCACGATCATGTTTCTAACTTAAAACTTTTTTACTTTCTTGCAGGATTATCTAGAGATCTGGGAGCATCTTAGAGGGTGTGCATTTTGCCTTGTCCTTGAGCAGAGAGATAGCTTATCACTAGATGAGGTCACACATTTGGATTGGGTCGGTCTTTGGCATGTATTCACTATGCTAGAGATGTGATACCATGACGGGATGCTACCACATTATATTTCCATCTACCCTGCGAAGAGATGACCATCACCCTTGAGGATTTCTATTGGATCCTCGGGCTCCCCATCCGTGGACGGTGGGTAGCCCTGGATGACACTCGATTAGTGCAGGAGCGCAGTGAGGGGGTCCATTACTGCATAAGGCAGACTAACAGTGATGATGAAACTGGTCGCATATACACGCACTAGTATGACCAGGTAAGGACAATTATGTCACTACTATGTCAGGTGATGGTAGTGATAGTTTCTTTTCAGATCACCATAGACGGGCGAGGCTCACATCTGCACGGGGGCCTCGTCCTGATTATCAGAGAGATGATTTAGAGTAGGACTATTTTTTCCTGGGGGCACAACATGTTGGCGCACCTCTACCAGGAGCTAGGATGGTACGTGCATTATGAGTGCCGTAGTCTTACTGCATGCACACTTTTGCAGGTGTGGGAATTTTCCCATATCATGTGCACCTGGCCAGTTGGTTTTCCCCAATGATGATTGTATGATGTCTTGATGGCCCACTAGTATGACATGACAAGGCAATGGCATTTCGGGGATTTACAGTTTGATACTATCGCCATGGGAGAGGTTCGCTGAAGACCCCACCACTATTTTAGGTGGGTTGATGACAACAAGTTCCTTAGGAACCTATAGCCAGACCATTTTCTAGTGGGTCACCGTGACTATATTATTGTACCTTATTATTGGAGTCGGGTCATGCGACAACATGGCCGTGTAGAGACCATACCACCCAACATGCCCACATACACCAGGGCACACCGCAATGTAGTGAGGGTAGGTGATCGCCCTCGCCCCTCTATTACAGACATCGTCTTTTCAGATGATGATGAGCCCGATCATGATCTGTCAGCCATGGTGATGGTAGATGATGTTGGGGTAGCGGTAAATTATAGGCGATGGTGAGAGAGGCATCATCTTGATCCAATTTTTGGTGAGGGTGCTCTGGGAGGGGACCCTAGCCCACAGGAGGATGAGCCCCACCAACCTCCATAGGGTAAGAGGAGAGGTCACCAGTAGGGTGGTGTAAAGGAGGAGGAGGCAACACCTATGAGTCTGTGATGATGGAGGAGATCAACTCCCCCCCAGCTACCCCTATGTCCTTAGCGCCACCAGTCTCCACCAGCTTAGCAGCAGCAATGCTAACATCACCTAGGGCAGCTACCGATATTAGTGGCATAGGCCCCAGTGTTGATCCACACCCTAATCGCACATGGAAAGCAAGGGATCTAGGTATACATTGTGCATTATTGTTACTTTCATCCTTTTCATATTTTTGCTTAGTCTTTTTATATATATACACATGCCATGTGATACTAATCCCTTTCTCTTTTTATGATTGTAGAGGATGCACAAGGATGGACTAGGCTTATAGCTCAGTGTATTTCAGAGGTGGCCCTTATTGTGCTGATCTAGGGGACAGTCCTAAAGGTTTACTGACCTATTTCAGCAGGGAGGCATGCCCCAACTTTTGAGCTGGTAGCATGTCTACGGACTGTGTATGAGGAGCGGAGCATAGAGGTGGTGTAGCTGACTGTGGAGCTGACAGCCACTAGAACACAACGTGATTAGCTGTCAAGGGAGTTTTGGATGACACTCGTCGACCAAGATGTGGTAGTGAGGAGAGTTGATGCCGCTAAGGTGATGCATGACGCTCTCCAGAGATGCATCGATGAGCTCGACGCGCAGTCCGTAGCTGTGATCCTGACTGATGCTCAACGACTACAACAGGATTTCATCTAGGCGAAGATGGACATCTATTCACTGCAGGGGGAGCTCAAAGGGATACAGGCATGTCTATTTGCATCACATTCACACTGATCCCGATCATAGAGCACCGTGTAACCTCCCCCTAGAGCACCAGAGTGGCCACTAGAGCCAGAGGGCTCGGGGAACGACATGCCATGGGGATAGGACCCCTATTTTGTATATCATTTTTGTAGCTAGACGTACATATACATACATACTTGTAGATCTTTTGTATAGACATATATTCAGCAGCCAATCATTTTTTATAGCAGTGGCCTGACACATGTACATGACATTTTATTCATACACTGGACATACATATATATACATTAGTTTCAATATCATGTCTTTACTTATGTATATGTTTTCTAATTTCATGTACGCTCATGCTATGGATGTTACTTGCTTATATGGATGTGTACTTTCATTAGATGCTAATCATGATTTAATTAAACATGCATGTTTGCATGTTAAATGAATGCTATGATGATCTAATTACTTTAAATGATGCAATGTATGGATATTCAGCATAGTCAGACACATGTATGCATATTTTTATTACAAGCACACACACATGGTCATGCTATTGGCACAAAAAAAATCATGATATGAAAATGAGTAAATGTTAATATGCAGCATTACTACCTTTTAGGGAGAACACCACATACGTGGCACATTAGAACACTATGCATAGTATCAACAAAGATGGATCACATTAATGGGTTATTTCAAAGGTATTTCGTCCATAGATGACAATTCATAGGCACCTGAACCATATACATAAACCACGATGTAAAGACCTATCCAATTAGGACTAAATTTCCCTTTTTGGTCAGGTGGCACATTTACATTCTGCTGATGTTTTTATAGAACTAGATCTCCTAGTTTGAAGGTCCTAGGAAGCACACCTTGATTATATTGTCTAGATAGCGACCACTAATAAGCTTTAAGATGATCGACGACCTATAAACAATGCTCATCGAGCATCTCAATCTGATGCAAATGGTTAACCCAATAGGTTTCATCATCAACCACCCCCTAAGGGAAAGCCGCAAAGAAGGGATTTCCAACTCTAAAGGCATGCCAGCTTTGGCACCATACACGAGGTTATAGGGCGTCGTTCTCGTTGTTGTGTGAATACTCATGCGATAATCCCACAAAGCATATGTTAACTGAATATTCCAATCCTTACCGTGTTTATTAACTATCTTACAAAGAATTAGTTCAAGAATTTTGTTAGAAGCTTCTACTTGGCCATTGGATTGCGGACAATATTGTGTAGAAAACCTATGTTGAATATGAAATTTCTCCAGGAACTGCTTTACTTACTTGTTTTTAAATGGTGTACCATTGTCAGAAACAAGTGTAGTAGGTAGTCCAACATGAGAAATGATGTTGTTCAATAGGAAGATACAAATAGTTTCAACACTTGTGCATTGGAGCGGAATAGCCTCAACCCATTTTGTGAAATAATCTGTAGCAGTGAATGTCCTTTGGAAGAAGGAGGTGATATTTTCCCAATAATGTCCAAGCCCCATTTGTGAATGACCAAGGATAATTTTGATTTTGCAACTCCTGAGCAGGAGCGTGGATAAGGTAGCTATGTTGTTGACATTGAAGGCACTTCTTGATGAAACCGAAGGAATCTTGTTCCATCATCTGCCAATAGTATCCTATGTGTATCTGTTTTCTCACCAGGGATCTACCACCAAAATATCCACCCCCAAAGCCCACATGGGCTTCTTTAAGGGCAATGGATATCTTTGCTTTAGTGAGGCATCATAATAGCAAGCCATTATACACTTTTTGATAAAGAACATCAAATAAGATGACATAACAGGCTGAAAGATTTTGTATAGGAGTGCGATCATTTTTCATTGTAGCATCAAGAAATTTTCCAATATTTAAGTAATTGTAGATACTAGAGAAACACTCTATCGAGTCTGCATGAAGGCAAACAAGAAACTCAGGAGTGGGTTGATCGATAACTGCTAGGGTTCGTGCGACCTGAACGATGAAGTGATATTCCTTTGTATCCTCTTCTGAAGGTACCAAGGAAGTAGTGCTTGTCATGGCATCAGCATGTCTATTTTCTCGCCTAGGAATGTTTTCTATTGTGAAAGAGGAAAACTGATTAAGCAAGGACAAAGCGAGGTCTCGATATCGAGACAACTTGCTTTGTTTATCTTGATAAGTTCTCATGATCTAATTCACAATAAGTTTAGAGTCACCTAGTATACGAAGATTTTTAATTTTCAACACAATCGTGGAGTGAAAACCAACAATAAGAGGTTCGTACTCGGTGACATTATTAGTGCAAGAAAAATATAATCGAAAGGATAGGGAGACTGACTTTCCTTCGGGGGATACCAGGACCACACCCACTCTAGAACTAGTCTGACACCTCGATCCATGGAAGTACATCTTCCATTCAAGGTCATAGTTGATTGTGTAGATGTTCTCATTGGGGAATAGGTCCAACCTAGGGAAGGAACGAGGCGAGCGAGTGCCTACCAATTGATCAACAACTACTTGTCCTTTTATCGATCTTTGAGTGATAAACGCTATATCAAACTTAGAAAGCAACATAACCCACTTCGCTAATCTTCCCACAAGGTCAGTGGTAGAGAACAAATGTTTTAGAAGATTTGTTTTTACTATGACATGGGTTTCAACATGGAGGAGATAGTGCCTCAGCTTCTGTGTAGAAAATACAAGAGCAAGGCACTACTTCTGCATGGATGAATAATGAGTTTCATAACCGACAAGGACATAGTTAATGTAGTGAACCGCTCTCTCCCTTCCTGTGTCATCGTACTAAGCCAACAGGGCTACCAAGTGTACGGTGATGTGGCAAGGTAAAGTAGGAAGGGCCTATCTTGCATAGCCAACATCAATACAGGAGGATTGGTCAAGTAGGCTTTGATGTATTCAAAATTTCTTTGACATTCTTCATCCCAAATGAAGCGGATATATTTTTTCAGTAACCGAGTGAAAGGAAGGGTGCGATCAGCCAATTGAGATATAAATCTACGAATTGCTTGCATCTTCCCTTATAGACTTTGCAATTCGATGATATTCCTCGGTGGAGGCATGCTAACAATAGCATCAATCTTATTTGTGTCAACTTTGATTCCATGATAAGAGACTATAAACCCAAGAAGCTTGCCTGCGTCTATGCCGAAGACACACTTATGGGGATTGAGTCTCATCTTGTAAAATTGTAGCCTTTCAAAAATGAGACAAAGGTTCTTCACATGGTCTTGATGATTTACAGATTTTTCCAAGAGGTCATCAACATAATCTTCCAAGATCTTATGAATGAAATCATGAAATATCAAGGTCATTGCTTGTTGATAAGTTGCTCCCACGTTCTTTAACCCAAAAGGCATGACCACATAGCAGAAAGTCCCCCAAGGGGTAGTAAAGGTTGTCTTGTACTAATCATCTAGATTAATATGAATCTGATTGTAACCTGAGAAGCCATCCATTGAAGATAACAATGCATGGTCTACAGTCGAGTCCACAATCATATCTATATTAGGTAACGAAAAATCATCCTTAAGAGAAGTTTTGTTAAGGTCCCAAAAGTTAATGCATATATGAATACAACCACCAAGATTGCTAACAATGACTATATTTGAAATCCAGGGAGAATAATCAATGGGACAGATAAAGCTTGCCTTCAGTAGCTTCTTTATCTCATTCTTGACCATTAAAGCTACCCTAGGATTGATCTTTCAATTTTTTTGCTTAACAGGCTTGCAATCGGGACATAGAATGATATTATGGACCACTATGTATTCATCAATATTGGGTATATCTTCATATGTCCAAGTGAAGATATCAGTGTAATCATGCACGAGAGTGGAGTGGTCATCTACTTCCTCAGAAGAGAGCACTTCCTGATCTTGATTACTTTTTCTGAAGATTTTGCATCTATGGGGACTTCGATAGTATCCCCTTTAAGGAGGGAATTGCGGTTCTCAAGATGAGATATTGAAACATCATCACTGACGTTAGATAGAGGGTCTTCCTCATCAATTCTCTGAATGAATTCTCCAATGTATGCTTGTTTGTGTAAGTGATACATGAATTTTTTCCTGTGATGATAAGGAGGTAATGGAGAATAAGCACCTAGAAATTCCCCTAATGCTTGTCCTCTTTCTTCTATCAACTCAGGATGGATGAAACTCAATGGTTCGGCCAAAATTTTATTAACACTCCACCAAGGTTTTTGTCTAGACTTTTCAATAGGGCATCCCAAACCTAGATAACATTGTCATTGCTTAAACTGAATAGGGACCTGTATTCCTTATACGATACATCCTAGGCCTTTTTTCCCATAGCTATACCGAGAAGCAATTTTGTATCCAAACCCATAAAGAGCTTGAAGATTTTTGAGAGGGGGTGGCTCAACGTATAGTGTCTCATTCCACTAATGGACATCGAAAGTTTCTACGGGAGCGGTCCCACTTCCCTTACTCGATTCACAAACATCAACCTCCTTTCAGACAAAAAGTCACTCTCCCAGGGACGAGAGGTCTCCTAGATAGGATCACACCTCGCTTCTTCAATGGGAGGGTCACTCATCCTCTTGTTAGTAGAATCAAGGAATTCTATATTGGAGGGGTCCAACTTGTACTCCGCTATGAATTATTTAGAGAAGCTCAAGGAGCCCCAGTCATCACCTAAGAGAGCATTCACATTCATTTTAGGAGATGAAGGAGAAGACGAAGGGGATTCACATTCTTTCATCTTAGGCAGTTCATCTCAATTGATACTCACTTGAGGAATAACTTCTACAGTAGGTATCAATGAGGAACAAGCCATAGCATCAACGGTTAAGTAAGGAATGCAATTCTTGAGAGTGGAAGCGGCTAGTAAACAAAGGTGCACAACCTTTGGATCTGCTTTAACTATAACCACCCAATTGTTAGCAACAAACTTTAAGGAATGATGTAGGGTAGAAGTTACTGCACCCATATCATGAATCCAAGGTTTTTCTAAAAGAAGATTGTATGGAAATAGGCTAGGCATTACATAGACTAGCCTAGGTAAGATAACGGGGCCCAATTGCAAAGGTAGTATTATCGTACCTAGAGCTTGGCTGCCATCATTATCAAATCTGCGAATATACAAGGAGGACGCTACTAGGGAGGATGAATCAACTTTAATTTTAGGTAGTAGATCTATACTGCAAACATTGAGAGCTAAGCCAGTGTCAATGAGGGTACATCTAATACCAATATTGTTAACATTTACTATGATCATCAAAGGTTATGCTTGTTTCTACACATCTGGAGGTGGGAGTTATTGTGGGTGGAATATAATATTTGGTGAATCTACTCGAATATGTGCCATCAACGTGTCAACATCCATAGGCCTAGCCGAGGTAGGCAAGAGAATCTTTTATAAGGCTTCCTACAACATCTCTTGATAAATCAGAGTGATCTGAAGAAAATCCCAAAGAGATATCTTAGCCAGAGTAACACAGAGTTGCTCGACAAGAGCGTAATTGTCTGGTGCTTTGATTGTGGGATTAGGAGTTGGAGGAAGGTTAGGTTGAGACTAAGGTAAAGAAGTAGGAGTTTGGTTTGGTTGCAATGTAGGGATAATAGCTTGTTGTTCTAAGTTTTGTATGTTTCTCCTTGTAGGGTATGTATGTACGACAACATTATAAGAAGTAGGGTTAGTAGCTTTCACAAATCTTGAATATAAGTCTAATGGATTGCTATGACCTGAAATCCCATAGATGGAATAGCCCTTTCTAGGGAATGGCTCAGCTGGGGTCACATAAATGAAGGGCTTCTTAGGGCTTGGAGGAGCCACATAAACTACTACCACATTTATTGACTCTTCAGTTGGCAAAGGAGGAGTTTGTTTTGGAGATTTACATATAGGGGAGAGTTCTTCTAATAAGTCATATAGAGCATCTTCTAGCATATTGAAATCTCATTCGGAAAAATATGCATTATAACTAGACAACATTACGAAAAATAGATTCGACGGTTCATGTCGGGTTCACCAAAATGTGATATAAGAGGGATTCGCTGCACACGGGTCTTTTTCTTCTCAAGAGATCACCAGGGAATGAACTACCCTTATACACCTCAAATTGAATAGATCATGAATGAAAGTGAGAAAGTAGCTTCAGGCACCAGAAGAATAAGTCTTCAAGACTTCTATCCTCGACTAAGGAGCTCTCGGCGAAAAGATGTCAGCATCGTTTCAGGACTCCAACGCGACGCACTGTCATCCGAAAGATGTGTTGGCATCCTAATCTGCAAAGAACTCGGGAGCTCAGATGGATGAAGTTGAATATTATTTCTCAACTTAGGCCTAAAGGCGTGTACAGCTAGGCAATCGACAAAAAACTAGGAATTAAAGGAAAATGCAAGATAACTTAAGACAAGATCACCTTCATGCATCTGAATCTTTATTCCAATCTTCCCTTCGTAACTTGCACACAAAATATCAAGGGGACAAGGTTGGGGTTGTATGGGGGCCTACCTCAGTTAGACCCCCGTATTGGTGTTCCCACCTCCATGGACAGCCAAGTTTGGTAGAGAGTGTAAAGGAAATAACAAAGTATGTGGTGAAAAAAAAACCTACTTCGGAGTAGAGCCCACACCACAAAGTAGTAAATGGACTATTAGGAAGGAGTGATAAGGGGAGAGAGCATTACCCATGAGTCAAGACCCTCTTCCAGAGAACATGGGCACATCACAATGTGCTTGCTTGAGGGTTGGTAGTTGCTAGAGGGACCTCAGTCCGACATGGCTTTGCCAATAAAAGTGTTGCTATTCAAGGATAGAGCTTACCCAAGACTAGAGAAAGTGGTGACAATGCTTGAATTGATAGCTTCCAACCCCAAAATGAGGACCAAAAAGGAGTTTTTAATGAATGCAAGGGTGACATAGAGTTGTTTTACTCGAAACCTAATTGCTAGGACGTGTGTCGCAAGGGTCAAGGTTCTAGATTCGTCGTTTCAGGCTCAGAAAACCACCAGGATGCTAGTGCACCGTGTGGACGTCCATGCACCGCAGAGGCATCCAAGGCCTACGTTTTCGGGAAACATCCTATCAGGCTTATGTCGTTTCACCATGTGTCCAAATGGAGTCAGAATCACGAAATTCTATCTCATGGGATTTTGTCATTAATGCTCCTAAGGTGTCATAAATGCTAGACAAGATGCAAAAATGTGGAATTGCCCCTAGGTGCAACTCTACGACATTATAGGTCCTATGGTTTTTTTACTTCTATTTGTAGATCTTGGCACTATAATTTTTATAGGATATGGTGCAAATATTAAACAGTATAAGCTATGGAATCCTTTAACTCTAAAATTTGTGTATTCAAGAGATGTTTCCTTTAAGAAACTTATAATTTTCTCTAAGAACACTAAAAGGAATCAAAGAGAAATGAGGTTTATCTTAAGAATAATTAAGAGCAAGAAGATGCATCTATAAGTCAACTTGTAAGTGAATACAGCATGGATAGTAAATAGATGGTGAATATAGAGATGAATAATGTATAGAAGAAATATTAATGTTAAACGTTGAATAATATTATGATTTTGAAGAAACTCCTACTCCAACACTTATAAAGAGGTCCAAAGGAAAATGGAAACAACCAAAAGAGTATATTTTTCTATGTTTTTTCTTTATCAATTTTTGATGATGAACCAAGATCTATGAAGGAAGATTTATCTTTTAAATAAAGTGAGTCTTGGAAAAAGGACTTGAAGAAGGAGATGTCAGCTATAGATAAATGCAAGACAAGATCTAATTAATTTCCTTGAATAAATAAAACCTATTAGTTGAAAATTAATGTAAAAAAATAAGCTTAGGGTAGATGGTACATTAGTACAAGAAAATATTGGTGGTAAGATGATATTTCTTAGATTTAAATCCATTATATTTATTTTGTCCATTATTTATCTTTTGACCTCAATGTAGAATAATGGATGCCAAAAGAACATTATTGGATGGATATTTAGAGGGGAAGTAAAAATGAAATAGTTCAAAAATTGTAAGGTTGATGAACAAGAAAATTTAGTTTATAGGTGAAAAAGATCTTCCTATAGTTCGGATCAAAATTTTGATGATAAGACCATTGGGATTTCATAGGAGTAAATTAAGTGATAAATTTAAGAAACACTCTTGAAAAAATATATAAAATCTTGGAAAGTATTTTTATTTTTTTTTTGAAAAATTATTAATTTCTATTGGTGAATGTTTCATTTTTTTGAAAAAAATATTTAATTTTATTGACAAGTTTTTTAAATCACTATCAATCTATTGAAAATCATGGTGAATCTTGATGAAAAATAGGAAAATTCATAAATAACCATGGAAAAGTCAAGGCCTAACGATGGTAATGATTGACTAGTTTAAGGTGTAATGCTTTTGTGTATAATTCTTTAATATTTTAAAACAAACTTTAAATATTTTATATTGACCCTAAATCATTTTTCACCACCATTGATTTTATTTAACATCTTACGGTTTGGGTTCTATTTCATGGGCCAAAATGTAATTGTAAATATCCAATTCCCATAAGGCCCAAATACAATTTCGGGACCCATGGGCATTGGAGCTCTACATATACATTTTGGACCATACAATTTTTCCCTAATCATTAGATTATAAGTCTTCAATGATCTTAATACAAAGTCAGTCACCATGGGCATTGGACCTCTATGGGTACATTTTGGCCCACAAAATTTGACCCCAACCATTAGATTATAAATCTTTAATGACCCAAATACAATTTCAAGCTCGATGTGCATTAAAGATTCGTGGGTAAATTTTAACCCATGGAATACAACCCCAACCATTAGATTATTAATAAAATAAATGATGGTGATTAAAAATTGGTGATATGGCCCTAAAGTAACTAATGATTATATAATATTATTGGTGAATTAAATTCATTTTCTACTATAACTTATAAATTTTAGATGAATCTGATCTAATTAGGTATTGAATATTGTGACAATTTTTTGAGTTTAAAAGTTTAATAAAATAAAAAAATTAGTAATTTAACCAGGAAAAAATAAAATTTTATAAAAATGTGGTGATTCGAGGTCACCATACAACTTCTACTATTAGCCAATTGGTGAATATTCACCACTAAAAAATCACTAGTAAATTGGATAATTATATTTAATAAAATCATATTGGTGATTACATTTTAATTATTATTTTATTTCTAGATGGTATTTTTTATTAAGATAAAGTGGGAAGGGCTTGGAACCATTACAAAATAGCCATAAAGGTGAAAAAGAGGGATCTAACCAGAGGTGAGACAACATGAAAGAAAATGAAATAGAAAATAGAAACCAAAAACCATCAAAAATAGACACAGGAGTAGTAGAAGACTAGCAACCCAAGGAGAGCAAATACTCTTCTCCAAGAAGATGGATGCCTTTTATAGGTTGCCACTCCTTGGTGAGGAACTACAAATTCTTGAAATTTAGCACTTTCAAATTCTTATTATCAATTTTATACATGAAAGCAGGTAGGGATTTCAAAATAGATTTACCTTTTTTGTTGGATCTCCCCGCATAAAAATTCTCATCCCTAGCTCATTTTGCATGGAAATTTTTGAGCTCCCATTGAAGCACCTAGATAGTAACTATTGTATTCTTCATGGTTTCTTTGTTGTACCCAATAATCTTTTACACAGTGAATATAATTTTTTCTTGTTTGCTTTGATGATTAGCAACCTCCTTTCTCAAACTCGAGCATTCCTCAAGAGACTCGATAGCATCTTTTAATTCCCGAACTGCTTTTTCCAAATTAACCGAATTGTCAAAAGTTTGAGCCATAGATTTCAAAAACTTTCAGTGATCTCCATCCACCTCCTAACCTGGCAAGTCCCTGGCCTTTCTCAGAACAAAAGACTATATTTTGAATTTTTTCCTTAGCTATGAGCAATTGGGTCAACTACCACTTAAGAATGGCAGTTTGAATATTTAAGGCTTTGCAGAGTTCATTCATTTTTTCCCATAGAGAGTCACAAATATTACAAGGGTTAGGAGTATCTAAAGGGACAACCTCTAACTCTTGAGTATACCCAACTTCATGTTGATGAGAAGAAGGGGGCCTAGCAGAGAAACTATGAAGTGGAGAATAAAAATATGGAGAGTCCTCAGGGGTGATTTGGTGAAGGGGACTAGGAAGACCTAGGGTTGTTCCTCAGAGGAAACCTTTTTGGTACCCATAGGATTGGGTGGATTAGATACATTGGATTTTGTTTTAGAATATTGTTGGGGGTTGGATCTAATAACTTTACAATGTAGGAGGGGGTAGGAGGGGGGTGATGTTGGTAGTCGAGGAGGGGGTTTAGGGTTACTAGTCGAGTTAATAGGAATACCCTTATGAACAAGGGAGGGGTTCATAATTTGAGGGAGGGAAGAAATGATATGGGAGAGAATCAAATTATACTAGTAGATCCTATAAATTAAGCCTTGGTGAGGAGGCAAGGGTTTTCCATTTTCCTACACAGGTTTGATAGATTGTTCCAATCAGGAGTGGATCCAAAAGGAAAAGTTTATAAATTCAAATTGTGATGGAAGTGATTGAGAATAGGAAACAAATGAGCATGAAATATTTTTAAATTTTCATAGAGAGTAACATACCTCATAAAAACAATCACTAGTTATATCAATTGCGATGGTATGAGACTCCGATGGAAAAAATTCAATAATTTTTTAATGATGTTGTTCTCAAAAGGGGAAGACAATATATCTGGGAGCTTGGATTGCGACTTCTTCAATAGATTGGTGAATCTGATCATTTTTTGAATGAAAGGTAAGATGAATGGATATGGACCAAAATCCCATTGAGAAAAATCTTAGTCAATTTTTTTTTGAAGTTTTGGAAAATTCATTGATTCTGAAGGGGAACTTTGATTGGAAAATGGTTTGGAATAAGAACCTAATACCTAAAGTCAATTGCTTTTGGTGGTCAGTGGCTCATGGTAATATTCTTACTCTATATAATCTTAAGAAAAAAGGTTTCCATTTGGTAAATAAGTGCTACTTATGTAATGAAGCTAAAGAAACAATCATGCACTTGTTATTTCAATGTCCCTACTCTTGTGAAGTTTGGTCAATTTTTATGAAAAACCTGATAATAGATTGGGTTTTCCCCCCCTCAGTGAAGATGTTTATAGAATGTTGGAATTTTTTCCCCTATTCTCACAACATCATTATTGATCTTTGGAAGCAAGTTCCCTCGTTTCTCACTTGGGGATTGTGGAAAGAACGAAACAACAAAATCTTCAAGGATACATCTAAGAATACTAGAGATATATATTGCAAAAGACAATAGATACAAGAAAATATTAACAACATCAAATATGCTCCTTCTTACAAGGAATTGAGAATTAAGCAATTATGGAGAATTTCACAGAACCTGATGAATATAAAGTAGATAAAACAACTAAAAAGGAAGAATACTTGTTGGAATCCTTCAGACTTGAATTGGGTGAAATGCAATTTCGATGGTTGTTTAAAGGGAAACCCGAGCTTGGCAGGGGCAAGAAGAATAACCAAAGATTGCCATGGTAATTATTTTGAAGGATATGGAAAAGGTATGGGAGTTATAACAAACAACATGGAAGAGGCTTATGTTTTTTGGGGAGGCATAAATCATATGAAGGAGAAAGGACACACAAAAGTGTTTTTTTAAGGAGACTCTAAACTAATTACGGATTATTTAAACAACATAGCAGATGTGCCTTGGGACTTGAAAGAAATTTTGGATGTTTGTAAGAGAACTTTTGAAACCTTCCAATAGTATAAAATTGGCTACATGTGTAGGGAAGCTAATATGGTTGCTGACGCAATGGCTAATGCAATTCTAAGACAATTTGACTGGACGTATTGGGATTTTTGTCAATTGCCAAGCAATATCAAAATGATCTTATTTAAAGAAAAATTTGACTCTTTAAATAATACTACTAGGATTGATAGTAATTAATGGAGGAGGCTATGAGTAATTGTGTTAAACTTATTTTAGTAATTTCTATATTTCTCATAATGGTTGTGGGAAATTTTGAGGATAAGGACAAGTGGATCCCTAATGATTGTATTCGTACAAAAAATCTTCAGAAATACAAAGTTAACAAGCTTAAAAGAAAAAATATTTTAAAAGATTCGTGCTTGGCTAATATAGAAAGGTAGTTTAATTTTTTTCAAATCATGATTTCTACTGCCCGACCCAATAAAATTATTTTGATGGATTAGCAAAATGGTATTTCTGTATAGGTCAAGGAGGATAGCACAAGGTGTAATAAAAAAGGATCAATTGTGCCTCATTATTCAAGGGGAGTTTTTATTTGCAATAAAGGATGGAATGCAAGGCATGAGTTATCTCCTTGTGAAAAAACAAAATTTCTTAAAATTATAGCTAGTGGGTTTGAACTGTTGTCTCTCCAAATGCAAAGCCCTAACGTTATCCTAAACGGTAAAAATTTCAAACTACCAGTGATCTCAGTTTCTAATGAGAAAGGTATAAGGGAGGAATATTTTCGTTTGTTCAAGGAAAACATAACAAGTGATGAGATAATGGGAGGACCCAAAAAGAGAACAGTACTGAGCAAGCATGACTCCTTGAGACAGAATGCCAAGCTATGGAATCTTTTTGATAGAGCAGGTTTCACCCCTTATTTTGAAGCAATGTAGGGTTATAGTGAGGACCTTAGCTAGAAATTTGAGAGTGCTTAGAAGGATGGTGAGGTAAACCTAGGTAGGGTTCATTTCACAATCGACACCAAATTGATAGCTCAAGCCAATGGTCTCAAATACAAAGGGAAGAAAAATGCCAAAAAAAGCACGAGGAACTACCGGACTTACATCGATAATTTTTTTGAAGCTAAGGAAAAACATCTAAGGTTTCATAATGGCTATTCAAAGCTGCAAATCTTGCTTTCATACCAAAATATAATTTATTTTTATTATGAAGTATTTTACTCTTGAGGGTAAATTTCAATCCATGCATGGATACCACTTTCCTATCTTGAACCACATTCACCACCTTGAAAAAATCAATTTTCCCTTTTTTCTCCTCTCGTCGCTACAATAGAGTTTGGATAATGGGGCTAACCCACCTTTGCATCAGGGTTTAATTAGGGAAATTTATAAATATTCTCTCACCACCACCCCACAAAAGAATCTTTCTCATAATCTGCTTGAGAACCCTCATTCCCCAAAAAGCTCTGTTAAAATAGAGTTGATTGAAAGCAATCCCTACTCCTTAGAAAAATAAAATTTTACAAAAATGCATCACTATACCCCACATAAAAATGTAGACCCAACTTGAAAGGAGCTCCTTAAATTACCCCTAAAGAATGAAACACTACCCCCTTTCCTTACGTACTATTAAGAAATTAAAGTTGATAATAAAAGAAATGTGCCCTGAAACCCCTACCATTATTATCCATGACAATAAAGATATCAGCCCTAAAAGTGGGCTCACCCCCCTTAGGGGGTAGGAGGTCTACTCTCCTTGCTTTGGATGCTTCTAAAGGACATAAGTAAGAAAATAAAAAAACTCTGATGATAAGAGGAGAGCAGCTCCTTCTGAATTGGAGGATAAAAAGGGGAAAAAAGTGGTTAGGGAGGAGAAATATGTCTTCTTTGAGGAGGAATATGTACCTGATAGCCTTGGGGAAATGGATTTCTTAGAGGATGAGGGTGCTTCAGAGTCTGATGCGCTTGAGGACACTATCCAAGATGTGAAAGAAGAGGATAACCAATGGGAGGATGATAAATGTGATTAGGAAGGGACTAACCTTGGTAAATCAAAGGAGAAGGAAAAAATAAATGATATTTCGATTGATTTGGAGGCCATTGAGTTGAACACCAACACCCCTCCTAACCCTAAGAGCTCAAAAATTGACATGATTATGGAGAGGGTGGAGCAAATTGGAAGAACGATGGAAAAAGAGGACAGTTATAACATGTTCCAAAATATTGAGGAGATCATCAAGAACGTGTGCAAAGTCATGGACAGGGTAATGAAAAGAGTAGTTATGGGTACTATATCTAGCTGGGAAAGATTAAAAAGAAAAAAAAATTAAAAAGGAAGGACTGAAGTGGATTGTTTTGGAACAAGGGAGCCAAAGTAAAACATGGAAGAAACAATGGAAGAGCTTATAAAAACCTAAGTCTTATATAGGATTCTAATTTTGTCTTTGCTTTTCCTTTTTTTCTAGGTTTTTATGGGTAGTTGGTGTGACTGACAGATTAGTATTGGCCAACTACACTTGATCCATGAGGATACGAAGCATATTCAAACCACTAAATGTCAATCCCAATAAGATCAATCAATAAAAATTAAACTAAGCATCCATTAAAACTTAATGTGTTAAACTACAAAAGCTTTAAAAACACCTATTTTAATCCATTAAAACTTATCCTATTGGGGGAGTGGTGTCACATTGATGTGGAATGGTGACCATTTCCCAATCTTGTGGATAAATGAGCCCGTTTCGATTGATTCTATTGAAGAGAATCAACAAAACGATGAAATATGGGTGATGAAACATGATTTAAATGCTAAAATAACATGATTCAAGCTATTTTAACATGATTTATACTAAGATGATCAAGATGTGTGAGTGCAAAACTAATCTAAATGGATTTTAAGCTAGAAGATTCAAAGCCTAATTAACAATATACTAAATGTATGCATCTATGTTATCATGGAAGCCATTAATGGAAGCTAAGCTAAAATGCAAGTAAATTAAGCTAAAATAATGTTAAATGTGAGTGCAAGTGCAAATCATTTTAATAGCACAAGTTTGTTGTTAAAAGATGGATCCATTTGTCTCCAAATAGTGACCTATTTATAGGAGGACAAATGAAAAATTAAGGGTTGAGATCAAAAAGGTTAATAAATGGTCAAGGATGGAGGAAAGATGAAACATGGATTCTCATCAATAGATGAGAATCAATGATCACACAGATCAAGGAAAGAATCAAGGCCCCATATTCTTTCAAACAAACACACTTTTAACTTGCACAAGAAGTCTTGTAAGTTAACTTGCACATGAAGTTTTGTAAATTTGTTACAAGGAAGAATATTCCTTTTTTCAAATGAGTGAAGAGAGAGAATATTCTTTGGAATAAGAATATTCTCATGAGCAAGGAAAATAGATATTTAGAAAATTAAAACAAAGTTCTATTGTGCAAAAGGGGAAGGAATATTCCATGGGAATGTTCCCTTTTTGGAGGAATGTGCAAAGGAGGAATATTCCCTTGCAAGTAGGGGGAAATTAGATTTATTAGTAATTGATAATCAAACAAAGGTTTAATTATAAAATTAGGGGAATTTTATGATATTCATTAAATAAAGTGATTTTATGAAAAGGGGGAAAGTGGAATGATATTTAATTAAATAAGAAGACTTAGAAATTTAAATTAAATAACTTGATGTATTTAATTTAATAGGATGAAATGTTAACACAAAAGGGAGTGAATTAACCTAATTAGATTAATCAGATTAATAGATGAAAGTGACACAATAATTAAATAGCTAGGCTAATTTAACCAATTAAGCAAAAAGAGGATGGGTTCAAGGATGAAACAGTGATAGTATACTTGATTCAAGTGCATGATATCATTTGGGACATTTTTAAGTGTCTACATTTTTCCCCTCTTTGAAGTTAGGTACCTGCTACGTTGGTTCAAAGATTGATACTTTTTTGGATTAAAAATGTTGCTCAAATTAAATTTCTTTTGATTTTTTTGATGGCCCATTGTTGCCCTGGTAGAAGGAATAAGATGGTTCATTGCCCCCTCAAGAAATAGGGCAAAAATTTTGGATTTTGGGTTGATTTCTCAACAAAAGTAAAATGCTGCCCCAGGGGTTCGAAAAAGATTTGGGATGCAAGAAACATGCAAAAAACATGAAAAACAGTGCAAAATAAGCTTCGATTCTACAAGATTGGTGAAATTGGTAAAAAACCCTAGCTGCATGGTTAAATGAGGGGAAAAAACCCTAATTTTAAGGCATAAATAGGTGATGAAGGGTCACTTTTAATTCATTTGTTCATTCACACCTTAATGAATTCTTGCAGTTTGAGCTTTGACCTCCTGACGAGATGGTGCAATGAGAGCTCCCATGACACATTTCTGATCAAGTTTGAGAGTACCAACAACCTCTAGGCGTAGGACTAGTAGTATGTGATTCAAAACTTCGCTTGCATTTTTACTTTTGAGTGCATTTATTGAAATTTTAAATTTAGGTTAGGGCAGTGTCGTTGTATTGCGACACTAGTTTGAGAACCAATGATGCTATTTTTATTTTTAGCAACACCAATGTAATGAGCGACATACTTCACGATTTGAGGAGAGTCATCGATGAGATGATAGTGTTCTGATGATAGCCATGGTTATAGATGCCAGCATGGTATGATGATGTACAACAATTATTCTTTGCTCGACAAACCCGATACATGCAGGGTCGAGAGCACACCATGATTGAGAGGTACCTACCCGATAGAGCTGCCAAACAATTTGGTGAGAGGCGGGACAAACCCGGTAATTCTTGCACAACCATCTTTGAGAGATCAGTACGAGAGGTGACTTGGGGGAATACTATTCTATCCCATGAGGTTGTTGAGGGCTTCAAACAGTTGGTTGTGAGGCCATGGGCCTATGATCAGGGGCAGGTAGATGATTAGACAATGCCTGCATATGATGCATGATTTGTACCCCCTCCTTGTCTGATAGATCCAACAAGTCTACCTCCACAAGGGAGGCTGAGAGGGAGGGGAGTAGGCAGAGGTTGAGGCCATCCATAGGATGGGCAAGGTAGAGGGCAGGACAAAGGGCTAGATGGTCGGGGTAGAGGAAAGGATGGCCAAGATGGCCAAAATCATGATGGACAAGTCCTAGATGCACCACCATTGCATCAACAACCACCTCAGTAGCCACCCATACAACAACAACTAGTACAACAACCACCACTGGGGCTAGATCCCCATGATGCACAAATTCAAAAATTATAGCAGCAATTATAGGTGGTTATGGTTGAGCGAGAGCAGGCTTAGTAGTAGGTACTGGCACTCACGGTAGAGAGGGATCAATAGTGTTAGCTTAGATAGACTTCAGATATGCAGTTGGCATAGGAGGTCAGGCAACGACAACAAGTGACAGTTGCATGACAGGGACAAATAGTTTATGCCCGATTATACAGAGAGGTAGTGATTGAGGTTGCATATTACTGTATATATTATCATTGGGATGTCCCTCAAGTAATGAGGTAGCCTGATTTTTCACAGAGTGGAGCACATCCCCAGGTTGACGATCGACCATTAAATAGATAGCCTAGGGAGTCGAGCAACCATCAAGGCTATTTGGCCTACATACACTTTTTTGATTATTCGCCCAATTATTTATATAGATATACATTCATGGGATCATTTTTTATAGCCTCCTGGATATTGTACTTTTGATAGGTACACACACACTGATTTAGATATTGTACCATGATAGTCATTTTTTGATATATATACGAGATCATACATATACATGATTTGTTTCATGCTATATGACTATATGGATGCATTTGATATGTGATGTGGCATGCTTATGTATTATGTGATATGCGATGATGAAATGTTTATGATATGTGATGTTATGAGATGTGATGTTTATGCCTATGAAAATGATATGGATGCATTTCTTTTTTTGTGTACTTTTCTACGCAATTTATGAGATGATGGTGTATGCATATGGATGTATATGAATTTTCATGCTATATATGCTTATGCAGATGTTTGTAATTATGCCATGATAATTTAATAATTTAAGATGCTTAGAATAACAAATCTATATTATTCATCACAACTCAAATGATAATGATGTTGTAGTGAAATATGTTTTATGATATGTCATGATGATGCAAGATGTGTGTATGTTGATGATTTTTGGATGCAGGATGGATGCATGGATGATGTTTTTGTTGACTGTCATGATACAAGGTTAGTATGGAAAGAGGATAGAAGAATAAAATGAATGATTTTGACCATTGATTTTGATGAAAAATTCCAACAAGTCTATGATCCACTGAGACTTTATTAGAGATGGTGATGAGAGAAGATGTTGATTTTCTCATATCTTGGGATTGGGATTTTTTGTCATTCCTTATGTTTGATATAACACATAGAAATGATGCATCAAGGTACTAAGAACCAAGATGGTGTTGTATCTAGTAACATGGAATTTGACTCTACAAACAGATAGGATAGTTCTTGTTCACACCTTGACATATGGAAACCTCATTGGAATGTAGATTAGAAGGTTAGAATGTTTTGGATCAAAGCATACACAATAGTCAACAATCTACTCCAAACAACCTCCCTACATACAACTAAGAAAGTATGCGCCAATATTATTTTACAAGAATACCCACAAGCACAACAAACGAAAGATAATGATTGATGCCCCATTCCTTTCTCTCTAAATAGTTTTGATATACATCATCGAGAGGTCCTTAGAATGGGTCATTTAAGATAAATCATAAGAAAAGATCAAAGACAAACAATCAGTGTTATCTATATCTCTTGCCAGTTTAATATAGCTAAGGTGTTTGCTGATGTTGATGTCCATTGTAGGAATAATACATCCTAGGACATGTTGATAAGATGTTTTGATTAGGATGGGGTGTGTGATAAGCCATTGATACAAACTTCACTGACACATTTACCTATGATCTAGCCTTTAGATTTTGACACTTAGGTTCTCACTTTATGACTTGCGATACTTGTTTCCTATTTGTTTTTCCAAAGGTTGAAGGTGATGATCGATTTTTTATGGGTGAAAGTGAAATGAGATGGATGGTTTTGGATTTTTTGGAATATTTCAATTTTTTTGGTATTTTTTAAAAACATTTGAGGCTATTTTTTTTATCTTTTTGAAATTTTATGTGAATGTTTTGGTTTCGGTTATTTGAGGTTGTTTAGGGTTTTCTCTAAGGTTTTCCAATGTTTTTGGGATTTTCTAAGTTTTCAAATGTTTTTGTGTTTTTTGAAGATATTTTGAATGTTTAGGATTTTTCTAAGTTTTGACCAAGAACCTAACCTAAAAGACTATCCTAGGGTCCTTGGGGGCTAATCAAAGATGAGCCTTACCTATGTTATACACGCGGAGACCACACGGTTCTATTGACTTGACTTATTGACAATGAGAGATTATCAGTTGACACAATGCCAGTTTATTATGATGGACTCCTAAAGGACTGACCTAGGGTGTCTCAGGGGCAAATCAATGATGGCCTTGCCTATGTTCAAGCTCAGAAACTTGTAGTTCAATAGGGTTTTGTTTTTGGATTTTTGATGTTTGAAATTTTCAGGAATTTTGATGTGTTTTGGATGTTTTGGATTTTGAATCTATAATTTTTTGAATGTTTTTGGACTTTAGCTGTATAGGATTTTGGATTTTTTTGATTTTACGAATGTTTTTGGATTTTGATGAGGTTTTATGAATTTTTTCGAGATTTCCAATAACCTTAAGATATAGAAGAACCCGATTCAATCCAGAATGAATTGCCCCTAGCGTGATGCAATAGACTACCCCGATATAGGAAGGACAAACTAGCCTTAGGAATATGCCAAGTAATACTAAAGGGGATACGATACTTCAAAATATCAAGTTATGATAAGGACACGGATGGGTGATGGAATAAATAGGATGAATGATGTGATAGATGGATGTGATGCAAAGAACGATAGGATAAAGAACCAAAGAATTGATGGAGGTGCTTTATTTATGTGAGGAACCTTTTTGCCAAGTTTTCACCAAGGTACTTGCCCAAAGTGCCACCAAAGTGGTTTTCACTAGAGGACAATAGTTTTTCTTTACTGTTTTAATCCTTTTCCTCACTTTTTGATTTTTTTGGTATTTTCAGATTTACACCCTTCAAGCCTAGGCATAAAACTTTTAAAGATGCAGACTATTGGTCGGTTCCTGCAAGGGTTCAGCTTCAGGTGTTGACAGTTGATATGCTTCTGATCCATAGCTTGTTGTGATGACAAATTGACCTAACCAATTAGGCTCAAACTTTCCTTTACTGTCTTGATCTGGAAGATGTTTTTGATTATGCTTTAGGACAAGATCCCCTACCTGCAAAGACTGACTCTTGATCTTCTTATTATAGCTTCTTTTTAGTTGGTTTTGATATACTTGCAAGTGATTAAGGGCATCAAGATGATGCTCATCCAAGAATTCTAGCTCATTCAACTGAGATACTCTGCATTCTTCCTTAGTGATTAGGTTTTTTAGTGAGACTCGCAGTGATGTAAGTTCAACCTCAGTAGGAAAGATGGCTTCGAATCCGTAGAGCAAAGAGAATAGGGTTGCACCTGTTGGCATGTGGATATTGGTTTGATAGGTCTAGAGGGATGGATTTGGCTACAGATGCCAGTCACGGCCAACTTCATTAACTATTTTCTTTAGGATTTTTAGAATGGTCTTATTTGTAGCCTCATCTTGATCATTTCCCTGGGGTAATATAGGGTAGATAAATGATGTTGGATGTTGAATCTTTGACATAGCTCTTTCACATCCTAATTCTTGAAGGGTGTTCCATTGTCTAAGATAAGGGTTTGTAGAACACCATAACGATAGATGAGGTAATTCAGGATAAACATAGCAATCTACTTTCCCATTATGTAGGTCATAGGAATGGATTCCACCCACTTGGTAAAGTACTAAGTGGTTGTTATGATAAACTTGTGGCCATTAGATGAGGTGGGAGTAATTTTTCCTATGAGGTCAAGCCCCCACTATGAGAAAGGCCAAGGCATGACCATTGGTTACGACTCCTAAGCTGGAGCATGAATGAGATCTCCATTTTGTTGACATTGGACACACTTCTGCACATACTGATGGGCTTCTCTTTTCATGGTTGGTCAATAGTACCCCATCCTCAACAATTTTTTAGCTAAATTCATACCACTAGAATGGGAACCACATAGGCCATCGTGTACTTCTATTAAAGTAGTTAAGTCTTCCTATTGGTTAAGACATCGTAGTAATGTCCCCTCGATGCTTGGGTGGTATAAGGTATCACCTAGGATCACAAATCAAGATGCCTTTTTAACAAATTTCTTTTTACTATTGGAGGTGATATCGGATGGGAGGGTTCTTCTATTAAGGTAGGTGAATATATACTGATACTAAGGGGATCCAGGACCAATGATGAAACACATAAATTTTGATTCAGGGATTTTGAAAGTCAATATGAGAAGCTGATCTACTAAGAATTTGCATTGAAGGACATTATGTGACATGTCTAACAATGGTCCAATTGTTTCCATAGCATTTGTTGCTCAGTTCATGTGAAGTATCTGCTCAAAAGTTATATCAATGAAAAGGTCCTCGAGACTCTCTACCATCTTCTTATAAGGAGTAAGCTTGTCATCCTTGGTTTGGTATTTGTCATTGATTTGGTTGATAACTAGTTGGGAGTCTCCATAGACTTTCATCTCTTGTATCTACCATTGAACTACTATCCTTAGACCCATTATCAAAGCTTCATACTTAGCTATATTGTCAGTACATGGGAATGATAGATTGTATGACTTTGGGATGCAATCACCTTGAGGGGTGATAAAAAGAATACCCAATCTTGATCCATGTTTGGTAAATGATGCATCAAAAGATATTTTCCACTAATTGGTTAGATCAACAAGGAACATTGATTCATTAGGGAATTCAAATATCAAAGGGTTCTCTAGATAGATAGGTGCCTCTACTAGTTGTTTTGTGATCACTTTTCCTTTGATTGTCTTGTTCTCCACATAATTTATGCCAAATTCAGTCAAGATCATCACCCACTTGGCCATTCGCTCAGTAAGAGTTGCTTTGGATAACAGGTATTTCAATGGGTTGATCTTTGTAATAAGTTTGATTTGATGTGATAACATGTAATGTCTAAACTTTTGTGAAGCAAAAGAAACTGCTAAGCATGCTTTCTAAATGGATGAATAGTTAATTTCATAGCCTACCAAGGTCTTGCTAATGTGAAAAATGGATCTTTCCTTTCCATTTTCATCATGTGCTGCTAGAAGAGTACCTAGTGGTGTTGATGTTGCTGAGATATACAGGATCAATGGTTTTTTTAGTATCAATGTCATGAGTACTAGAGGTGTTAATAGGTAGTCCTTGATCTACTGGAAGTCTTTATCACACTTCTCATCCCACTTGTAAGTTATTCCTTTATGGATAATATGCGAGAAAGGGCTGATCTTGTTTGATAACTGTGCTATGAACCTTTTGATGGACTGCAATCTTCCTTGTAACCCTCTTATCTGATTCAGTGTTTGCGATGGTTCCATTTTTAGGATGGCTTTAATTTTTGTTGGATCAATTTATATCCCTATTTGTGAGATGATATAGCCAAGAAGCTTCCCTGATGTAACCCCAAAGACACACTTTTTTGGATTTAGTCGTACCTTGTATTCTTCAAGTCTGTCAAAGATGGGTCCCAAGACTTCTATGTGCTCACTCCTTTTCCTTGATTTAGTCAAAATACCATCCACATAATCTTTGACTATTTTATGGATCATGTCATGAAATATGAGGGTCATTGCTCTTTGATAGGTTTCTCCTGCATTCTTCAACCCAAATGGCATCATGTTCTAGAAATATGTTCCCCATGGAAAAGTGAATACAATTTTTTGTTGATCCTCCTTGGTGGTCATGATTTGATTATAGCCTGAAAAACCATCCATGAGTGACAATACTTCATGCCCTACTATTAAATCCATGATGAGGTCGATGTTAGGAAGAGGAAAATCATCCTTTGGGTATGCCTTGTTTAAGTCTCTAAAGTTCGTGCATTTTTTGATGCCCCCAATGGGTTTGGAGACTGGTACCCAGTTTGAAACCCACTTAGGATAATCTATCAGTCTGATAAATATGACGTCAAGAAGATTTTGTAACTCAAGTTTCACCAAGAGTGTTATCTGAGGGTGCATCTTTCTTAATTTCTGCTTTACCGGTTTGGCATCAAGATAAACTGCTAAATGGTCCACAACCACTTTTGGATCAACCCCTGGCATATCTATGTATGACCATACAAAGTTAGCTCTTCACTCTTCTAGGAATGCTGCTAGTTTCTTATGTTCTTCATCTAACAAGGATTCGACATAGAAAGATATCTTTGACACTTCTTTTGTTCCCACATTGATTGGAGTGGCCTTTTTTGCTAGAATTGTTCACTTCTTTGGATGCATCACACTAAGGGGGAGATTGAATCCCTCATCCTTGGGTACCTCAAAGAGGTTTTCACCTTCGAATGCATCCTTTATTTTTATGATTTTAGGATTAGAAAGTGCCATAGTGTGGTTTTCACTTATAGATCTGCAAGTTAGTTGCATGTCCTCAATTTTGTGATTGAAGGATTCAATGGTCTCCCTGTAGTAAACCCCTATTTCTAGCTCTATATCAAAACTGGCTTTATGATCTACCCATGGTAAATTGTCATAGAGTCCCATGAATTTTGAGATTTCTTCATTATTTTCAAATAAATCTTGAATAAGTGGTCCTCGTTGGTCCATGTCAATGAGTTGTGGGTATACTAGGCATATTTTAGTCGGTTGATTGCTTCGAGCAAAGGATGTTAAGAATATCATGAAGAGGGAGTTATTCTCAAATGGGTCAACAACATCAAGGGGGAAGTCATCTAAGGTCATATCACATGATGTTGGTAACCAAGAGGAATACACATCCCGTTTAGCAGAAGTACCTTTGCTAATAAGGGTAACCTTGCTAGTAGTACATCTTAGGCCAAGATTCTTTAGGTGTTTCTCAAGAACGATGGGTTCTAACAAACCATTATCATTTTGTCCTAGTTTCTCATTCTGGTTATAGCCCCATCCCTACATTAGAAGCCTTTTTTCTCATCTTCCATGGGAAGGACAAGGATGGTCCATTCATCTTGATAGATAAATTTAGAGAAATCCTCCTCATTGACATCTTCTTGGTTCAAATCCCCCCGTTTGGTGAAGGTGGTAGCTGGCATATTGATTGTTTCATGTACTTCCTTGCTAGATGTGGGTTTCCCGTGAGATTTAGGAGAAAGTGGTAGCTCTCCCAAGACAAAGGTATCCTTCATTAGTTTATAGTTTTCACAACCATCATCCTAGATCATTGATTTGATGTTAGGAATGTTTTGCACAATGGGTGTTTTTGTTTCTGAGGTAGATGCAAGGGATGACAGGCCAAAAAATGTGGAGGATGGTGTAGGCCCTTCATCATTTTTAGGGATCTGAGGTATTTTGTAAAACTTTCCCTCAAGGTTCTTGCAATAGTAAAAAGGCTCGAGATATCCATGGATAGTAAACTCTTTTCCCTCAAAAGGAAACTTTACATATTGATGGTAGGTTGAAGCTAAAACTTTTACGAAATGGATCCATGGTCACCCAAGTAGGATTTTGTAGGGGAGATCAAGGTCTAACACTTGGCATGTAGTCTCTGCAATGATGGGTCCCTCTTAGATGGGTAGGACAATGATACCTTGTGATACCTGCTCTTGGTCAACATATGCTCTGATGGTGGTACTCTTTTCTTTCTCAATGGTATCCTCTGAATATCCCAAGTTCTTGATTAGTTGAAGGGTGCCAATTTTTAGACCAACACCTCCATCTACTAAGACTCTTTTGACCTTGTTCTTATGAATGGTGACCTCAAGGTGTAGAGCACGGTTATGAGATGGTTGTGATGGTAGGTCTTGTTCTGAGAAGGTGAGGAGATGATTAGTGATATGACCTACCATAGATTGAAACTATTTTGTATCAATATATTCAAGGACAGATGATGAAGACAAAGCATTCTCTAGGATTTCCCTATGTGCAGGAGATAGCCTCAATAGTTCTAATATTGATATCTGCACGAGGGTATTCTTAAGTTGATCTAGGAGATTGTACTTGTTGGGATTTGATGTTGGAAAAGTAGGTTGTGCCCTATATTGAGATGGGAATCCTTGTATGGTTACTTTTCCACATCGCGTGGTGACTCCACACTCCACACTAGGCCCTTTGATGGTGACGACAGTGACGACACTATCATGGGAAGTGACTACATAATTGGAACAGGTATGCTACATATTTGTGTAGTCCTTATCTTTTCCAATGTTGTTTCCTTTGCTATGATCGAGCATATGGATCTTGTAAATCTTAAGATCTTGATTATCGACTGGTACTTCAATAGATATGGCTTTGCTCTCTATGAGATCTTGGATAATATTTTTGAGTCTCATGCAATTCACTGTTCTGTGTCCTTTAATTTTATGAAAGTCACGAAGATCTTTTTTGTTGTACTAGAGTGGTTTATCCTGTGGTTCTTGGTAGTTTTCAAAATTGGGAAGCATTATCAAGTTTGAATCTACCAACTTCTTCATGATGGTTTCGATAGGTTTTGAAAATTGTGTACTTGCATTTTAGATAGTTCTTGTTAGGGGTTCATGTTTCTTGCATTTCAATGTTGTTGATCTGATTATTTTGATGAGGTGTGGCTTGTTGCACAACTGGTTGAACATTAGTTGTTTGATTGTTATTCAGCTTAGGAGAACTTAGGACCACCTTAGTATCTACAACACCATCATTTGTTACGTTCTTGTTCTTAGCCCAAACATGAGGCTTGTCATTCAAACTAGTTGATGGGCGATTGTCTTTGTAGGCTTGAGTATTTCCCTATGAGATTAGAGCTCTCTCAATGTTAAGGGCTCTAGGGACAAGCTCGTCACAAGAGGTAATGCACTACATTTTCAAGTGGAATGATAGATCTAGATCTAGATTTGCTATGATGATCCCCACTTGTTGTTCATCGGGAATGGGCCACTTTCTCTTACTAGCTCTTTTCCTCCATCGTCGCAAGAAATTGGCAAAAGATTCTCCTTTGTTTTGTTTGAGAGTATATAACTCTTTTAGGCTTACGTCCATGTCAAGGTTAAGGAGAAGTGATCTATGAATTTATCGGTGATTTCTTGAAAAAAATTATATCGAGAGGCAGTTGAGAAAACCAATCCATGGCAGGACCTATTAAACTTAAGGGAAAGAGGCACATTAAATAAGAATCATTGTAGGCAACCTTTATATGCATGATGTTAAACTCTTTGACATGGTCCACAAGACTTCCTCTCCCTTTGTATTTATCGAATTTGGGGATTTCGGAGCCAGGAGGAAATGGTACCATTACGATGTTTTGATCGAATGAATATGGACATAAGTCCTACATATGGGGCTTCTTTGTCTTTCCCATTTGAGGATCCTTCATTTCTTGTGATAACGCCTTAAGTTGCGATGCTCGATCATCTTGCAGGTTTTGTGGAGGAACATATGTTGCATATTATGGGATGGTGGATGGGTTGTACATGGGATTATGATATGATAAAGTGTTGTATGTTGTGTATGGTGGTGTGGTATTTTTTAAAGGTGATTGTAGTGTTGATGTATATGTTCCTAATGTGTTTTTATTGATGATGTTCTGTTGTGAATTATAGTAGGAACCCTGTTGTTTTTGTTGTTGTTGTTGTTGGGCATACTATTGAGCTAGTAAGGCTTTTTTTTGTTGTTGGGATTTTTGTTGTTGTTGGGCTACTAAGGTGGCTTATTGTTGAGATTTCTTTTTTTGTTGTGATGCTAAGGCTGCTTGATGGGCTTGGTGTTGTTGCTATGCTAAGGCTATTTGTTGTGCTACTAAGGTTGCTTGCTATTTTTTTTGGTATTTTTGTGTTGCTAGGGCTGCTTCCTTTTGTTTTTGTTTTTTTTGTGCCGCTAGGGTTGCTTGTTGTTGTTGCTATTGTTGGAAGAATTTTTTATAAGCCTATTGTGCTTGTTGTAAAGCTAAGGCATGTTCTTGCAATGTAGGATCAATCGGTGGTTGAGACATATTTTATGAGTTTTGGGTGTTGATGTTTTGAGTGGGTAGTGGATTGTTGGTGAGAGGTTGGGAGTTCCCTTGGTTTAACATTCCTTGTAAGATGGTGGATTGAGATGGTAGAATGTAATTTTGAGGTCGCATTTGATTTTGCATGGTGAGAGGGACCATGGGGAAGGAGGAGGATGATTTCATTTGGTATTGCAATGGAAATGACACATTAGGACCTTAAGTCCATTGATTGAAAAGGTTCCCTTGCCCAATGTTTTGAGGATTTTATTGCATTAGAGATGTGGTCAAAGTATTACCTGGGTTGATGGGGTTCGTGACCAAGGGATTGTTTTGATTCAGACTGATGATGGATGGGATGGATGTGTTTTGTGAAACCAATGGTGCAGATGAACCACTTGGGGGATTGGATAGAGATGTCCCTATTTGCATGAAGGTTTGACCTTGCATTAGGGTATTGACATTCTCTTGTTGGTCTATTAGAGACACTTGACCTATACTACCTTGCATGAGGTTGGGCACATTTTTGGTACTTGTGGGGATGGATGAAGATGGGTACCCTTGATATGTTGAGGTTGTCATGGATTCATGAAGTGTAAGTGGTTTATGTTGATGCAAGGGATGTTTGGGGATGGTAGAAGCACCAAATGTTGTTGTCCAAGTGGTTTTTTGAGGTGGATTGGTGTTGAGATTACCCACGAGTGTGTTGCTTTCAAATGGAAGAGTATGACCATTCTTTAGCAAGACTAGTTGTAAGACTAGGAGTGGATGTTTGATTTAGCTCTAGTGATGGAGTTGTTAAGCCTTGTGTTAAAGACTGTGCAACAAAAGGGGGGAATTGGAGAAACATTTTCTAAGGCTTGATGTTCCATGCTTTCCTCCCTAGTAAGTTCAAATGGATTGTTCGTAATGTATTCTATCTCATATGGTAGTGATGGAGATGAGGGTTGGTGTGATGGGGTAACTTGACTTCTCAGATAAAATTCTTGAGGATTTGGATCACTTGAGGTAAATGAGACTTTGGTTTTCTCCATGATTCTCTTGTGTTGTGATCTTGTCTTTACCATAAATTTTGGGTCACCTATGGGAGAGTTGTGTTAAGATTTGTAATATTTTAACTCTTTATTTGACTCAAATATAGGTAAAAGGGATTCTCTAAGTCTTTTTGGATCAATGGTGATAATGGGAGATGAAAAGGTGTGTGATGTGGAGACTGATCTTTGCAAACGCTTTGGGACAACACTTTTGACTTAAGTTTGATTGTCTGATGTTTGGATAAAGGATGTTTATGAACTTGTGTATCTTTAGGGTAGATCATGACCTTCAAGAAAAACTATTCCAAAGATGATAACTAACTTAACAAAATGCATGGAAAAGGATTCATTTCACATACAAAAGTAGCTAAGTTAGGGTTGGTTTGATAGATGTTTAAGTCAAAAAGTTTTGGTGTATTCAAATTTTTTGCAAAGATAGGTGAAGTGAAGGATGAAGTTTAAATGAAGGGGTGGATGAAATTTTTGACCCAATTTTGACCTAGAGTGAACCTTTGTTTGATAAGACCAAAGGTGTGAGAAACATGTTAGACCTCTAAAGTGTTCAAATCTAAAATACCAATGTTGACTTAAATGAGGGGTTCATTTTGAGCATACATGTTTGGATTATTCAGCGAACTAAGTCTACAAAACCTTGTTACCAATTTGTTCCTATTGCGGTATTGTCTTAGGATACGTCTTCTAATGTACGTTGAACTATTATCTCTAAGTTTGAAATAACGGCATGTAGACCTTCTCTTGGGAATTTTGATTTTGTGTGAGATCATTTAGAGAAGTTCAAGATCATGGAAAAGACTAATGTTTTGAATTTCAAATAGGGCATACAATTTTGGATTATTCCTTGAGACACATCTATAAAATTTTTTACCAACCTATCCTTGTTTTGGTAGAGTTCCACAAGGTGTTGTCTAATAGCTTTTGGACTATGATGCCTAAGTTTAAAGTGACGATATGTAGACCTTATCTTGGGAATTTTTATTTTGTGAGAGATCATTTAGAGAAGTCTAAGATTATGGAAAAGAGGATATTTATTGCCATGTGGGGGTGGTAATATGGGACTTCCAGCCACAATATCAACTTGTTCCTCTTCTTCATCTATGATGTATGTTGCATTTCTCCACTAGGTTGGTGTTTTTTTTTTTTCAAAAGTGAAGCTTCTCAAACTAATAATTATATCGGTTTGTTCTCCTTTAATGAGTTCAAAGTTGGGTTGAATGATAGCAGGTGTTAGGTTGGGTTTTTCAATCAGAGTGGTCAGACACCAAATGGTCATGTGGGGTTCAATTTGTCAAGTTATCTTGCTTAAATGAGTTTATTTTACCACAAACACTTCTCTTGATTAAAGTTAAAACTAAATGTCTATGTCCAAAACATCATCGATTACACAAAGTCCATTTTGTGAAAAGGATGAAGTCAAGGGAACAGTTACCTAGGTTAAATTTGGGAAATATGGATTGAGATGTAAACCAAAATATTTAGAAGTCTCAAGAATAAATCCTTAGGACAAGCATCAATATCAAGGTTTTGTCAAAGGGTATCCATATTTAGACCAAAGGGTTTGAAATTTTGAAAAGACTTTGTTGATGTTTGTTTGCAATTGTTTTGGAATCAAGCAAGTGTTAAACTGACTCTCAAGCATTTACAATCCTAGATAGATCAGGTATGTATTTCTTAGTAGGCTTACCATCATTGAAAGAGATGATTAATTTGTGAAGATGAAGTGGACACATAGGCTATGTCAAGGAAATGTAACATCTTGACATGCCAAGAAAAGGATTCCCTTACCCATTTTATTTATATCTCAATCAAAAATCAGACATGGTAAGTAACTTTAGGGCATGGTGCTACTCCCATGCACTACTTTGAAATACATTTTGGCAATTAGACTTTGTTAGCCACTACAAACAAGGATTTTAATGACCATATCCGAGATAAAATGGTGTCATACACATGGCGATTCTACTCAATTAAGTGGCCTCCCAACCCTTAGAAATATCTAAGGGTTTTAATGCATCACAAGGATATTGAGAAAAGCACTCATCGGTATGGGAAAACCACAACTAGCTTGATCAGTGACTTTCATCACAACCAAATTTTTTTATATAGAAAGCCAGAATGAAAGCACTACTTTGAGTCATTCCCTCTCACAAGTTAAGAGGCATGCCCTTTCCTAAGGTGACACATGTTTGAAGCATAAAAATATTTTCATCACCCAATATTTCCAATAAGATCAAGGGGAGAGGATAAGTGCTTCCAAGCATAAAAGTAGACTTGTGTGTTTCTCTTCACCCAAGATCACAAGAAGTGCAAGGGGATTGGATACGCACAACCAAAATACATAGAAAAATCAAACACATGTTCATTTTAATCCATCATAGCAAAATTATTTCATTATAAAATTCCAATTTGAAGTGTGAAAGTTGTATTGTTCAATTTTAATCCAACATGCAAAATGATGTCAGGGTTCAGTTTTAACCAATTTGAATGTTCATTTTAAAGCCCAAAACAAATTTAGTTTGGTCCTAAAATGTAAAATAAAAAAGTAGCATAAATGGGTTATAATTTCCTCAGAAGTGTGGTAACACATGTTCAAATGATAGTATTATGCTTATTTTCTTCAAGTTGTATTGTCCAAACCTGCAAAACCAAGTTAGCCTAAAAAATGTGAGAAGTCAGTGATGTGTTAAAAAGTAGATAAAATCAAAAATCACTCACTATTTATTTTTACCAATAAAAATCGTTGTTGTTCACGATAGTGTCATCATAAGTAAAATGAGAATTGCTCTTCTGAAAAATGGCATCGCTTTGTAGTGAAACAGAGATGACGATAGCATCGCTATTTGGTGGCGTCACCGTTTTTAAATCCTTGATACTTCTAAAAAGTATTATTGTCGCCATTTGTTTTAATTAGTGTTGGTGTTTTAATTAGGAATCACTATAGCTTGTGGAAATAATGTCGCTATATGGTGATGCCTAACAAAGGCATCGCTAAAATATCCTAGAGCATTGTTGTATTTGCAAAAAAATAGAAAAACAGACTTCAAGAGAAAAATTAATTAAATTTGATCGTTACGACCCTCCTTCTAGTGCCAAAATGTGACTGATGGATTAGTTTTGTCCAACTACACTTGATCCATGAGGATACAAAGCATATTCAAACCACTAAACATCAATCCCAATAAGATTAATCAATAAAAGTTAAACGAAACATCCATTAAAACTTAACATGTTAAACTACGAAAGCTTTAAAAATGCCTATTCTAATCAATTGAAACTTATCCTATTGTGGGATTTTTGTCACATTGATGTGGAATGGCGACCCTTTCCCACTCCCGTGGATAAATGAGCGTGTTCTGATTGATTCTATTGAAGAGAATCAACCAAACCAATGAAATATGTGTGATGAAACATGATTTAAATGCTAAACTAACATGATGCAAGCTATTTTAACACAATTTATGCTAAGATGATCAAGATGTGTGAGTACAAAGCTAATCTAAATGGATTTTAAGCTAAAAGATTCAAACCCTAATTAACAATATACTAAATGTATGCATCTATTTTATCATGGAAGCCATTAATGGAAGCTAAGCTAAAATGATGTTAAATGTGAGTGCAAGTGAAAATTATTTTAACAACATAAGTTTTTTTTTAAAAGATGGATCCATTTGTCTCCAAATAGTGACCTATTTATAGGAGGACAAATGAAAAATGAAGAGTTGAGATCAAAAGGTTAATAAATGGTCAAGGATGGAGGAAATATGAAACATGGATCATGGATTGATCACGTGGATCAAGGAAAGAATTAAGGGCCCATATTCTTTCAAACAAACACACTTTTAACTTGCACAAGAAGTATTGTAAGTTAACTTGCACATGAAGTTTTGTAAGTTTTTTATAAGGAAGAATATTCCTTTTTTCAAATGAGTGAAGAGAGAGAATATTCTTTGGAGTATTCTCATGGGTGAGGAAAATAGATATTTGGAAAATTAAAACAAAGGTTTAATGTGCGAAAGGGGAAAAAATATTCCATGGGAATGTTCCCTTTTTGGAGGAATGTGCAAAGGAGGAATATTCTCTTACAAATGGGGGGAAATTAGATTTATTAGTAATTGATAATTAAACAAAGGTTTAATTATGCAATTAGGGGAATTTCATGATATTCATTAAATAAAGTGATTTAATGAAAAGGGGGAAAGTGGAATGATATTTAATTAAATAACTTAAAGGGTTATTTAATTAAGGGCATGTGCAGGATCATCATGGAAAAAACAGGCCCTTAACTGACAATAAAATTCAAAAAAATCAGAGTTAGGCAACTTGACATAAAAGTTTGAATAAGTTAGCTATATTATTTCAAAAATATGTAAGAATAGAATCTGTTGCAAATTGAATGTAGTTTCTAAACTACTAGGTTTATTTTTATTTTTTAAAAATCTATTTGGTGAAAATTTGAAATTTCAATGCAGTAGTACTTAAATTTTAGGGAAAAAATAAGAAGTAGGCGTCTGTCTGACCACCCTAACCACAATAAAATGATAATATTTTAGATATAAGTAGAAGACTTATGTCCCGATGTGATGCATATTTTTTTGTAATTTTTTTCCAACTAAGTAATTAATTATGATTTTTTTATTACAAATTTAAAAAAATATAAAAACTCGTACGTCTGACCACCTTAACTTGGTCAAAACTTCATGAAATTCAATTCTTTTTTTTTAATCCTATATTATGTGAATCATAGAATGTGATGCATGTTTCAGATTAAAAAAATGTGATACCCTTTGAAAGCTATAGATTTTTTTCAATCAGCCTATCAATCCGGACTTTAGTCATAATTCAAATAGAAAATGAATAATAATTATTTATTAAATTCAAAGTAAAGCATAATTTATATTGGTGGAAAGATAAGAATCTCCTTTAAAAACCCTTTCCGTTTCATCAATTTTAGGTAAAAAAAAAGTTGTCAGCCACATGGGCCATCGTATCAATTACATATCGCCACTTTTTGGCCCATCATGATCCTGCACATACCCTTAAATAAGAAGACTCGAGGATTTAAATTAAGTAACTTGATGTATTTAATTTAACAGGATGAAATGTTAGCAAGAAATGGAGTGAATTAACCTAATTAGATTAATCATATTAATAGATGAAAGTGACATAATTAATTAAATAGCTAGGCTAATTTAACAAATTAAGTGAAAAGAGGATGGGTTCGAGGATGAAATAGTGTTAGTATACCCGATTCAAGTGCATGATATCATTCAAGACATTTTTAGGTGTCTATAGTTGGTCAACTAGTTTTGCTAGTTTCCTTTATGATGAGACTGCTATGGGCTTGTTAAGCTTGAAATTTTATTATATTTTGTTAATCTTTTATATTATAGTGAGGTGTTATCTGGACACTTATGACATGTTTAGCCTACCTTTTGATAGTATTTGGGTTAACGATATAATGGTTTCGTTAAGTTTATACTAGTACTTAGATAAGGTTTTTTTTATATGACCCCATGAAACTTGGTTGATGTTGTTCTCTATTGATAGGGGTGTGGTGATGTAGTAATGTTTCCCTTGTTGTCTTCTTTGTTTTGTTGTTCTTGTCCAATTGTTGCTTGCTCTGGATTTTTTTTTTTGTTTTATATAGGATCAGGGCCCTTCCCCTGGTTATATAATAAAAACCACGCCTCATAAAAACCTCTGTAATATTTTTTCAAACCATAGGTAGGTCCTCTCTATTGTAGCTATTTTGCAGGAAATTAAACTTCTCTCCTCTTTTTAACAATTTTTCCATATCCTTTTGATAATGCCCTTTAGACTTCTTGGGGATTTTAACTCCATCAAGAGGGAGACTTGTGGCCATTTAAATTAACTCAACAAAGACACAAAAATAAAATCCTTGAACCTTAGCAAGGCCTCCCTTCTAGGAATTTCCAAACTCTGTGGAAAGGTTAGGGTCATATAATTTCAAGGTCTCAATGTACAAGGTGAGATTATGCTTATGTAGGATAGGCCATATCTCCTAATAATTCCTTTGAAATTAATAGTTTTTGAGCTCCTCTTGAATTATATCCCCACCCATAGCAATCGACAAGGAAGCAAAAGAGTAGCAGTTGAAAGCTAGTTGAATGTAACTCCAAATATTTTTAGCAAATAGTGAAGAGGCAAAGTGAAAATGCAGCTTGCTAAAATGATCCAGAAGGAAGAAATAATTATTCTTCATGCAACTGGGATGGTACATGTACATGTAATCCTTACAATATTGAGAGAGGTATAGATCAATATCTGACATGGTGTACAATATGAGATCCAACTTCATTAATAATATTTTCTCACGTGATTTGGGAAGAATTCTAAATCATCCCAAACTTTAATATTTTTAACAAAGGCCCCTAAGTTATCCATCCCATTCATAGAGGAATTCCCTTCTTAATAAATATGCACGAGTTTGCATTGTCCTATGCTCATCATGTTTAAGTGAGAAAAATGGAGAGACTAGCTAGGGGAGGCTTCCCCATTCAACATCATGATGGAATTTTTGGAGTCCCCTTCAATGAGCACATTAATAATGCCTCTTTATTTAGCTATTAAATACCATGAAAGGTGGAAACTGCCTAAAAAAAATAGAAGATTGGGTTCCCAAATTGATTGCATAAGAAAAATCATCATTCCCCTATGATCCCTTAGGATGCCACCCCCTCCCACACTACATGTTTTCCCTTTTGCAAATCCATCAAAGTTAATTTTAAACCAACTAGGGTTAGGAGGGTTCTAAGAGATATAGTAATGAGTAATAGGAATTTTTGATCTCAAATTGTTAAGGATGTCAATAATATCCAAGGCCATAGCAATACTAATTTCTAGGGTGACGAGGTTTATTTTAGGGTTGATAAACAATACCTTCAAATTTTCCCTTTTTTTTTTAGATGGTGAGATTTGCGAGCACATTCCAAGGTAACTTTTTATCTCTAAAAAATCTATTGTTGTGTTCTTTCAATAGAGCCCAACCAGTAAGAAGAGAGGTCTACCACCAAAAATTAGTGAGAAGGGGACGAGTGAAAGTGGGGTTCATCATTCAAAGACACACTTGAAATCTTGTGCCAAACTTATTTGAGAGGTAACCTTGATTGATTTTTTGGTGAGCCCTCCATGTGTAAGCACAATAGAAAATGAGGTGGTCAATACTTTTGTCCCCTTCACAAAGGAAACACCTATTAACAAATTGAATTACCTACTTTTGAATATTATATAGAGTGATAATTTTTTGATGGAAAATCATTGACCAAAAGAATCTATCTTTTGGAATAGTTTTATTCTTCCATATATTCATCTAATAGAAATGAGAGGCCCATTTAGGTGAAAAATATTGTATCCAAATTTGATCGTGTAATTACCATCTTTTAAATTAGCCTAAACAAGATATTTAGAAGAATTATTTCTATTTAATCTATGGTTAGAAATAATTCTTAGAATCTCATCAACAACTAATTAGAGTGGGGGATCATACCAATTGGGGTATATTCTATAAGTGAGAGGATCAGTGGAGGGATCCCAGTAGTCTTTCACCTTGTAGCCCAATCTCTTGTATAGATCAATATAGATTGTTGAATAGATCGAGTGAAATTCTAGAGAAGAAGAAAAAATACAAGGATCTTCCCAAAACCTCATAGAATCCCCTTTACCAATCTTCCATAAGGCTCCCTATCTTATGATTTCCTTAGTTTTGAGAAGATTATTCCATATAGTAGAACCTTTAGGAATCATATTATTGTCCTAGAAGAAGATCCCCTCACAACCATTTAAGCACTTGGATCTCAAGATTTTGACCCACTCAAAAATTTATTTAATCAAACACCAACTAAATTTAGAGAGGAGGGATAGGTTCATCAGTATAGCTTTTTGATATCCAATCCACCATTATTTTTGTGTTAGAAGATCATATCTCAGTTCACAAGGGAGATATGATTCTTATCCTTAGTTTTAGACCAAAGGAACCTTCTTTTAATTTTATCCATATTATCTATCCAAGAAATGGGCATCACAAATTGGGAAAGGAGGTAGAAAAAAGTACTCTAAAGAGTAGCTTTGAGAAGCTAGAGTTTACCAACATTACTGAGAAGAACACCTTTCCATGCAATTAGCTTACATTTCACTCTTTCCAAAAGGTTGGACCAAACTAGATTCTCAACTTTATCGGTGTTTAATGACATTCAAAATTAAGAGGATGGTATAATATGAGTATGAAAATTAAGAACCCCAACTATCTTGACCTGCTGAGGAGAAGGCACATTCAAGAAGAAAACAACACTTTTATCCAAATTAATGTTTTGTCCTAAAACAAAGGAAAAATTAAAGAGAATTATGACCCAACCCTAATCTTCCATAATCATGGCTTTCCCAAGGAGAATAGAGTCATCAAAAAATTATTGATGGGAGACTAAAAACAATGAAGGAGAGAAACCTTTGAGGCTTCCCCTCATGACCCCATCAACATTTTTCCTTTCCATGACCTCTACAAGAATTATGAACAAATAGGGGAAGAGAGGATCCCCTTGCCTAATACCCCTAGATACAATAAAGTGTCCATGAGGGGAACCATTGATGAGGACCAAGAACGTTGAGGTAGAAACACACACTTCAATCAATCTAAGAATTTTTCCTTTGAATCTAAACCTATGGAGCACTTGGAAGAGAAAACTCTAGGAAAATTTATCATAGGCTTTGTATATGTCCAACTTAAGGACCATACTTATTGCTCTTATCCATGGAATGGAGAGTTTCATGAATTGAAAGAATGAAATCATTATTTTTTCTACTCGGAACAAATTATTTCTAATATTTATGAATCTTGTTATCCATGGAAGGTTTTATGTGATTGACCAACTGTTTGGAAAAAATATATAGATCATATTATAAAGACTTATAGGTTAAATTCAGACATTTTTTTCACCCAATATTTTTGGGGGATAAGGATAATGAAGGTATTATCAATTTCCTTGAGGAAACTAGTAGAGGATTGGAATTTCCTAAGTGCTTGAACAACATCCATACTAACAATGTCCCAATATTAAAAAAAATTAGAGGGAACCCATCATATCCAAGATCTTTGGAAGGGTTAAGAGAGAACACACTATCTTTTATTTCTTCCATAGAGGCATTCCTTTCCATTATAATTAAATCAAAGGTTGAGTTCAAATTGGGGATAACTTGCAATAGTCGGTCAACAATAATGTCCAACTAGGTGGTGGTTTTAGAAGGGTTAAGGAGGTCCTTAAAGAATATTATTCCCTCTTGATAAATTTCAACTTCCTTGAAAAAGTGGAATCCATCAACACCGATAAGTTTAGTTATCCTATTCCTTTTTCTATTCTTAATGACAGATTGGTGAAAAAACTTAGAGTTCCCATCTCCTTTTATCTATTGATTTCTCGATCTTTGTTTCCAATAAACTTCTTTTTTCTCAATAATATTATAAAGATCACTCAAAATCAAATTCTCCCTATGGGAGAGAAAGGCTCCAAATTTATCCATTTCCATTTGTATTTTCCTTAGTTAGTCCTTTATAACAAATTTGTGAGAGAAAATATTACGAAAAAGAGTTTTTATTCCAAGATTTCAAGTTTCTTTTGATGATTTTAGCTTGAAGGAAATTTTAAATATAGTTGTCTCATGAGCATCAATATTCCACCATTGAAGTAGGATCCTTTTGAGATCAAGGTGATGTTTCCACACTATTTCAAATCTGAAAGGATAGTAAAATTTAGATATATGGGTATTCCACTTGAGAATGAAAGGAGTGTGATCAAAACTAATTCCTAATTGGGAGGAGAGGGAACCGTAGTTAATCACATATGAGTTGGAAGAAAAAGGCACCTGTCAAGTCTTAATTGAATAAGATTGTCTCCCATTATTTTGTTGGACTAAGTGTATTGGCTTCCCTCAAGATTGAGATCTAATAGACCTCCATTTATTAGGAGATTGTTGAGGTTCATCATGTTATCCAAAAAACCTGGAGAACCCCCCATCTTCTCAAAAGGGTAGAGACAGGAGTTAAATTTTCCAAAAAACATCTTGTGGGGTATCTTAAAGGAGGTTTTTCTACTTAGAAGGTTGGACCAAGTCTCCCGACGGAAGACTAAATTTTTTGGGGTGTAAATATAAGAGAGAACCCAGCCAGAGTACCCAACACTATCGATAAAGATAATATTTATAAATTTTTTCTTCAAATAAGTTAGAGAACAATGATAATGAGGTTTCCACAAAGTGGCTAAACCACTAGAGTCACCATCCACATCCACAAAATTAGAAAGAGAATTAGGCTAGATATAATTACTAGCTTGAATGAACACAACAATGCTCAATTTGGTTTCTTGGATGAGTAGAATGACAGGATTGAAATCCTCGATGAGGCTCTTGACAATGTGTTGTTTGTGGGGGCTATTTAGCCCCCTAAAATTTGAAGAGAGAATTAACATTTTTTAGTTCTTCTAGAGCTTGGATTCTCTAAGGTACTATGACTTCCATTTGTAATATCCTTGGTTGTATTCCTCTAATTAGTTTGTCTAATAAATTTCCATCTAGGCTTGGATTTGATCCCCACATCAACTACCTTTCTTAGCCTCAAGAATTTTTTAAACAATATGGAGTAGAAGGAGAACACAAGAGGCCTATGCTAGATCCCCTTAAGGGAATGGGGGAGTCAGGTAGGGGAAACACTATATAAGACACCAAGAGCTCATCAATCTATTCCAAGACTAAAGGATGGGAAGGGACAACAATGTCCTCCTTCTCAAGACCACCTTCTAAAGAAAGGAAAAATACCTAGGGAAGTATCTAACCTTCTTTGAAGGACCAGAAGAAGAGGGAGGAACAAAAAAAAATTGTAGAAGGGCCAAGCGAGAGACCAAAACTCCTCCAGAAGATAACCCATCAATCTAAGGCATAGGAGTTCCATCCAAAGAGGGTCCCAGAAGGGGAACCCCAATAGGAGATTAGGGGAAAATGACTTAAATTCATCTTTGTAATGCTACTCTTCTCCAAGTATAAAATTGGATAAGTTTAATATTTATTTTCCAATAGATTTGTTAGTGTTATTAATTAAGTTTAAAGATCATAAATTATTTCTAAAAATTAGATACAAATGCACCAAAAATGCTAACTAATCAATGTTATCTAGTTTAAGACTTAAAATTTTTAAAACATCATCAACACTACATAAATTATTATTCAATAATATAAATATTATTTAAGAGAAGAAATAACATCATCAAATAATTCAATTAAATCATCTCCATCTCATTTATAATTAAAAATTTCTTGGAATTGAGTTTAGTACTTATCTGAATCATAAGTGTTGGAAAGGTCATTATCACTACAAGAAAATGTCAGCGGTATTGGCTCTTGCTATGGAACAATCTAGGAGGAAATAATTCCTTTCAAAATAAAACACATTATTACACTCCATACAAGTGTTGGTTCAACAAAGAAATGCTCAAAACTAGTGGACACCATGCTCTAGAGTAATTACTCAACATGTATACAACATGATCCAGATTAATTAATCAACATGCATTCAACATGCTCTAGTGTAATTTCTTAACATGTACACACCATGATTCATAATAACTATTCAACATATGCAACAACCTTGGCCAAGACTATCTCAAGTGTACTATGTACCTTGAGTTGGATACATTCTATGTGCCCCCTTCTCCAATGCCCATACCTCACCAAACCACTTCTTCTTTGTTGAATGTTCTCCATGCCTTTCCAATTCTAACATAAATGCTTTATATAAGCCTTAAGAGGTGGTTTCTAAACTATCACACCCTTTCCCAAAAGTTTACTTTTAATAATTATTTAATAAATATTTATTCCTCCCCCTTTTAAAAGAGTTTTTATACATATTCTTTATAATCTCTCATTTAACCAAAGGATCATAATATTTTTTTATTTTTCTATCTCCCTTTTAGTTCTAAAGGGTTATTTCATAGTTTTATCTTCTCTTGGGGAAAAAGTCACATAATATTTCTCCCCTTATAAATTAGTTGTTGTCCTCAATATCATGAGATGCATCTGCATCACAACTTAGAAAACACATAATTAATAATTGAAGAAACCGGTATATTAAATATCTATTCTTCATACTATTTCTATATATATTTACTTCATCTACATCATTTTGTTCTTTTAATCATTTTATAATGACAAGAACTATACATACATACATATTAGGAATTCACAATCAAAGAAACTAATGCTATTCTATATGTTTAATCACATATATTTCAACTTTATCAATTTTCTCTCATATAACCCATTTTCTTTAGTATAAATTTTTTAATCATTTACATGTAACTTAAACATCAAATATATAAAATTATTATCGTGTTTTGATCACATAACATTTACCTAGTGAGTGACATGCATATCTCATACTATGTAGTCACTCATCATTGAACTATATAATATATATACTCAAAATATATTCTAAGATGATAATCATGGATTTTGGATTGCATGAGTATCCTATTTTCCTATAAATCAAGTATAATTTAATTTAAACAAGTACAAAGTTACCCCTAAAAGAGTTCATTTTTTTTCTATACAATACTTTATAAGACACATGTACAAAGTTATTGGGTTCATAAATTCCAATAAAAAATTATAATAGATAAAATATGGTAATCTTTCTAGGCATCTTAACATGAATAACAATGGTAAATTATTAACATGCATAGAGTACTTCATAAAGAAACATTAGAACTAACCTTTCATTTAATTTAACTACATTTCACTCACCTAGAATGAAAACTATAATGCACCCAATATCTGTAGCTAATACATCCCTTATTATTTCTTAATCTTGTTAACACATCAAGGCCCATGTTCCATGAGATAGGACTCATTCAAAAAAAAAAATCTTTTATATCTTTCTTCATGTAAGGACATTCCCCATAGGAAATTTCTACTAGTAGCGATCCCAAGAGTCCAATATTTATCAATTTGACTATGACACCAATATCAAAATATTGTTGCAACTATAGACACTTCAATTGGACATCATCAAATCAAAATTTTAATATATTTGGTCAATCTAACCCACATATATGGCATAACTATACATAACCATTTTCCACCATGAAAGAGCAATGATTATTTTAAAAAGTTTAGAGGCATTTTCTCCCCTTGTAAAAATTTGACATGTTCTCATGTCTAAGGCTAAGAGAAACATTTTAGTTCCTTATTTAAAGAAAATTTATTACTTTAACTTAATATTTCACCAATTTAAAAATGATTCTAGGACCTATGGGTTATGGGCCCATAATGTAACTTTAAACAAACTTTGATGTCAATTTATTGTCTTTATTTAACAAGTATAATAACACTACTTTCTGATCTAGCAAAAAAAATAACATTACTTTCCTAAAAAAAAAAAAAATGTAAATCAACATAGATATATCAAATTTACCATTACTAAATCTATTTAAAAAGAAACTCCCTGTACAAGAGGGTACTAAAAAAATAGAAATAGGAATAAAGTTGAATTTATTACTACTAAAGAAAATATCCATACACCTTCAAAGTTGTGAGAGTTTTGTAATTATTTTAAAGTAAGCAATCTTAATTTTATGACAAGGTAGATAATGCTATAATAAATGGATCCTCACAATAATACCTTAGGAGTAATTATAAGTGGGACGGGTGCAGGAAGATGGGGGCCAATTTGTGGCCACCCATATTTTCTTTTAAAAAAAATCCATAACGCGCTCGCATTATGGCTTGGTGTGACCATATAATGCGAGCACATTATAACATGTTCATGTTATAATGTGAGCACATTATGTCATATTAAAATAAAAAAAGAGAAAAATCATTTCATTTTCCACTGTTCTATTTTCTCCATTTGTGGTCTAAAAACCCTTCCCAAGCGTGCTCACATTATTAAGAGCTCAAACTTCACAATTTCTTCACTGAATCTTTGTTGATTCTTCACTAGAATGCTGCCATGTCGACGAGGAGGTCAAAGGAGTAAGTTTTTATTGTTTTTTTGTGAAATTTGTTATTAAATATGTAGATTTAATATGTTTTTTATTTTAATTTCTTTAATTTTCAGGAGTTGATACTCCACCTCCTTATCCTCCTCAAAATAATTCTTCACCTCATGCCCAAATACTTGTTGAACAACAATCCTCAACACCCCCCTAGAACTCAACAAAATTTAATGGGGGAAATTGAAAATAATAAAAAACAAATTGAGTTAATGGCGAGATTGAAAGATCCTGCAAGTTCAACCTCACAAAGAACCACGTTTGCACAATCACTTGAATCTATGTTAAAACATGTAGATTCAATTAGCAAGAAAATAAGTGTTTGGTCGGAGAAGAGACAACAGTATAGTGAATATTCTATGTAGATAAACTATCCTACAAACAAGTCAAAAATTACAAAATTACAAAATTTGACTTGTGTTCCCTTTTCACAAACCCACAAACAAATCAACCTCCACACCCTACAATCAAGAGGTTCCCTATCCATTGGTGCAACCACCAAGGGATAAAGAGCCATTTTTGGTAGAGGTTGTGGATGGTTTTTTACCATCCTCCATGCAACAATAATGAGGTCTCACAATATTTTTTGAGGAAACTCTACTACGTGTTTGTCCTCAATAAAGTGGAAAACTATTTTGATATGTAGGAATTTTAGGGTAGAGGTGGGAGGTTAGCACAAGATAGACCAGGGGCACATCTTGACCTACAATGGCTAACAAGATGAGCACTCGCTAGACCATCCTATGAGCATGTGGCTATCCCTTCCATTGTGAAGGAGAGTGTTGAGGTCAAGACATTGCAGTCCATTAGTTCCTTGACCTAGAGCATCATAGTGCATGCTAGTCCTGCAACATAATGTGAGTCAAGGGAGACTTCAAGGAGTAGGGTTCCACCCCATACTTGCCAAGATTGTGGGTTAGCCTATGGTTATGACCCCACAAATAGTTAGGAGATAGGTGTGTAGGCTACATCTAGAACTGAGTAGTTGGTGATGATAGATGCCCTACAATGAGGCTTTCAACCTTGATACTCAAGTAAATGTTAGCAAGTTCATTGAATTTAATTTATTAAATTTCATTTTTGAAATTCAATATTAACTAATTTAGTTTAATGATTGTAATGAAATTTCAGGGTCATAGCATTCATTTAGTTTTCAACAATTCTCCACCTTTGTATTACACTGTGACATGTACTACCAAGGTATGTAACTAGTAAACAATTATAAATATTACATGTGAATAGAATTTTTATATGAATGGTATTCGTATATCTGATTTTGGATGTTGAATAGGCTAATCTTGGAGATTTCATAGCAATACCTCCTAGTGGAGATGGAGTTCAAAGCTTCACTGAGGTAATAAAATAAAGAGTTTAACTAATGGATTGTACTTAATAGATTTGTGTATTTTATATTCATTTCGTTGATTACATTACATGCATATATTTCAAACTCAAAGCATTAATTCACATTGCATAACTATTATGCTTTGATATATTTTTTCCCCAAATCTAATCCCATCCCCCATCTTCATCCTTAGATCCTATTCTTCCAATCCCCAAGTTCATTTCTAATCCATCATCCTAATTTCCATCCTCATCCAAAATCAATACCAATCTTTCTTCTTCCAATCAATCCTCCTCTATGTCTAACCATCTAATCTATTTGAATCCACCTTCATCCATTCCAGCCAACCCAAACCATATCGATGATGATGAGGATAATTTTTTTTACCAACCCAAATATAATCCCAATGATGATAATGAGAGCATTGTGGATCACCTTGAATCCATTTTCATTCACTAGTACAAAAATAGAAATAAATGACTAAAAAAACTTCTAAAAATTGGTCATGTGATTAGTAGTTTGGTCACATGACCATTAGTATTTTATTTCCAGTCATTTATAACATGACCAAATTCATGACTAAACTATTTTTAGTCATTTATTGGTTATTTTGATTGATCTTTTTTTTCATTTATTTAATCATGGTAGTCATTTATTTAGTCATGGTAATTGATTATTTATTCATGTAATCATTTATTTAGTCATTTTTTTAGTCATGGTAGTCATTTATTTTAGTCATGGTAGTCATTTATTTAGTCATGGTAGTCATTTATTTAGTCATTGTAGTCATTTATTTTAGTCATTGTAGTCATTTATTTAGTCAAGATAGTCATTTATTTAGTCATGATTTAGTCATTTATTTGGGTGAATCAGTGATTCAAGTTACAAATAAAATCTAACTTAATTAATCCTCACAAATTTATGCATATAAACATCAAGTATCATAGACATTCAAATTTTGAAAGAAGCACCATGAAATGAAGATTAAAATATTTGAAAAAATATGATTGATTAAAATTTACTTCATTAAGCCTCACTGGCAAATCAATGGTTATAGAAATAATGTGCCTCACTGGCAACTTGGTTACAGAAATAATGTGCCTCATTGGAAACTTGTCTCAATGGCTCTTTTACAACATTTATTGAACAAATGAAGAATTCAAAAAAGCATAAAAACAAAGTGTATCAATGAATTTATTTTCTAGAAAGTTTCATTTGGATTTGAAACTCAAAATCCTTTACTTCTGCATATCTGCAAAAAAAATGAAACTAAACACCAAGGAAGAGGATCTCCAGTTTTTCTAAGGGATTTTCATTAAACCACCAGCTCACTACTCCCATGGATACTACAATTGCATTTCCTTTCTTAACTTTCACCACACGATCATTCCTAATCCTGCATGTAATAACCATTGAGGGAGATTTATACCATTCTCATGACAGACAAATACAACAAAAAAATTGTAGTATTTTCCTTTAATGGAGACATTTTATAATTTCTAAGACCACAACATAATCAAACAAAATTCTATTCAACCTTATAAATATTTTCCCTAAGATGATATAATGCATACAAACACATAAGATTGAATATTACAACAAGAAGCACTGAAGAATCAAGTCTGAGAATTGCTCTGCTTTTATTCTTTCTCCCATAAATGAGATTCCCCCAAAGAAAATATGTTTTCATAGGAGTGATTGGTTTTTCAGATCCTCCAAACTCTTTTTCATTGGTATTCACCTTTCACTTATCCAATTTGGTGAGCTGCAACCTGAAAATAAGGTTTCAACGAGGGTTTTAGAGCATGTTTATTATAATGAAAATTATGACCGAGATCCTAATAATGAGCACATTTAGGTTTTAACATTACAACCTACTTTACGCTACATAGTAATGTATATAGGGTTGGCCACCCAAAACATAAATATAGGTAAAAGAAAAGAAAGAAAAAAATAACAGGACAAAGTAGTACATAAATTCACACAAAAATTAACCTTGTTGGGTAGAATTCAACCTCTAAACACTATTTTTTTCTTGCTCCATTAAAGTGTATTTAGTAAGCTAGAGGTATCTTGTTTTGTTGTGTTATCCTTCTCTATGGTGAGCTTGAATGATGGTTCTATGCCTGTAGTATAGCCAACAAACATCCCCTGTTGCAGATTGTGGTGGAGGTGTCTCCATTGGGAGGAAGACAAGTATAGCAATTAAATTAAACAGCTTAGGTTTTCTATATTTTTATTCACCATGAATGCTCCATTTGGCTCCCCCAAACTCTTCCTCACTAGTATTAACCTTTTAATTCTCCAATATGGAGAGCTGCAGCCTAAAAATAAGGTTTTGATGAGGGTTTTAGAGTATGTTCATTAAAATGAAAGTTTGGCCAAGATCTGCTTCACATAAGGCACCCTTAAAAATATTTTTTTGCAAAAAAAAAAAACAAAGGAAGAAAATAGTGAGAGAGGCACTGAATAAGATGGATTGGATTGCCACTAGCCATTGTTGCTCAATCCATCCTCCATCTATCCTTTGGTTAAATCTATCCCTTCGACAATATTTCACTTCTCTAATTCGGTGACCTGCGGCCTGAAAATAAGGTTTCGATGAGGGTTTTAGAGTATGTTTCATAAAATTAAATTAGGGAAAATCTGATAGCAATTAGGGTTTCTCTTTTTGTCGCTAAAATAATTTCAAAGCAGAATTCTCCCACTTATTGCATAAATCTCTCACTTATAGTTATAATAGCTTCTCTCTGCTCTGCCTGCATTTGAACTACCTATACGCATGGTGGATTTTGCGTTGGGGGTACCCCACATTTCCCCTTTGTCCTCCTCTGACCTAAGCCTTAGCCAGTCACATGCGGGCTTGTGTCCCTAGGGAGCCACTTCTGGCTTGTCTGGTTTGTTTGTCCCCATAATTCCAAGTCAGTCGGGTCACCCATGATTTTGGTCCCATCTAGTGTGGATGTGCTAGTGGTATCTATCTTATTGGAAGTTAAAAATTGGAAGAATATGTTGAATAGTTAGAGTGTGCAAGGCCCCTCTCCCTACCCTAAAGAAGAAGTTGTTGCTACAAGCACTGACTTTTCTATCCCTAACTCAGTTAGTGATAGGATTGTTTCCTCTATGGAAAATGTGGTGGTGGGTCATTTCCTCTCCTTCAGACCTTCAATGGATATGGTTCGAAGATAGGCTGCTACTAAATGGCACCTCAAAGGAAGTGTGGACATCTATGCTATGACAAGAAGACTTTTACTTTTCAAGTTCACGGGTTCGGAAGACTTGATCGCAGTCCTCTCTTCTGGCCCTTGGGTGTATGGAAAGCATAGTCTAGCCTTATGTCATTGGAAGTCGGGTTTCGACCCTTCAGTGGATCTTAATAAATTGGCACCAGTTTGGGTTTTCCTACCTGGTTTTCCTTTGGAGTACTCATATGAATCCATTTTAAAATGCATTGGGGATTCCTTGGGCTAGTTCATAACTTCAAACTCTATTACTCGATCCAAATCTAGGTTAGTTTTTGCCCATTTTTGTGTTAATATTGAAGTGCATAAATCTCTACCCACCTCTGTGAATCTATGCTCTATGTTTGGTTCCTAGAACCAACAAGTTTGTTATGAAAATGTTGTAGTTTTTTTCCAGAAATGTGCTAAACCTAGCCACTTAATCTCTGACTGTGAATCTTCTTTTAATCATTTGCCTAACCCTAGTGAGTCAGTTGTTGAAGACCATTACCCCTTTGAAGATGACATTCTAAAGATTGTTGTCTCCCTAGCCAAACTTGTCTCTCCCAATTTAGTTGACCCCTCTATGTGTCACTCTATTGGAAAGGATGCCTCCCATGGGGATTTGGTTCTCGTTCTTGTTGTTCCTTTCTTGTCTGAGGTTCTACCTGGTTGTGGGGTTCAGGGGGTTAAGGCTCCCTCCCCTAGTCAAGTTCTTTAGGAGGATGTTTAAATTGATGATTCTCTAAAGGTTGATGGGCTTAACCTTTGTGTTTGGCCAAGTGTGACCAGAGGTGAAGAAGGTGAAATCATGGAGGAAGAGATTGTTGAAGTTAAAAATGAGACGGTTGATTTGGACTCGGTGGGGTTTGACTCAAAAGAAAAATTTGGGGGAAGAGTTTTGGTCAACCCCAAAGAAAAAAGGGAAACAAAGGAAAGCAGATGTGGGTGGAGACTCTAAATCGGGAAGGCCCAGCTAGTGACAGACCAAGCAGAGGGAGACAACGAAAGAGATAGCCATTGGTAAATAGAGGACATTAGAAGTGTCCTCAAGGAAGGCTCATAAATGAAGGTCTTGTCCCGGAACGTGCGAGGGTTGAATAGCTCTCATGAACAACTTGCATTGAAAAACTATATTTTAGAGCATAAGATTAATGTATTACTCTTACAGGAAACTAAAATGAAGAAAACCAATTTTGATAATATTTCTAAGTATATTTGGTCGAGTGCCCTTTACTCTTGTAGTGATGCTGAGGGTGCATCTGGTGGGCTTGTTGTGTTATGGAACCCTGATAGGATCAATGGGTCTGAAAATTTTCACTATCGAAGTAGCGTGGGAGTCTTGTTTTCTTACCCGGGGGACTCATGGTCAGTTATTAATGTCTATGCCCCTAACTAGAGGAATGCCAGGAATGCCCTTTGGCAGGATCTCTCTATTTGGATAAACAATAATAGGGGGTCTCATTGGTTGGTGGTTGGGGATTTCAACTCTCCCTTATACCCATCAAAGAAAACTGGTGGTTTGGTGGACTATTCTAACAACATGGCCGATTTGACAAATTTTCTGAGTATTATTGGCCAAGTTGACATTGACTTGTTAGGTCAATCCCTTACTTGGAGCAATCATCATCGTGGGGATGGTTTGATTCAAGTCAAAGTGGATGGATTTCTTTGTTCCCACAACTGGACGGCCCTACTCAGTACTAATCTTCTTGCCCTGCCCAAGACTATTTCTGACCATAACCCTCTATTGTTGGTCATGAATGAGCGATTTGTTGTCAGACCTTTCCCTTTTTGGTTTGAGTTAATGTGGAACTCCCATCTTGATTTTAGGAATATTTTTTTTGATTGGTGGAACATTCTTGTACATGGATCCCCCATGTTCAGGGTCTTTTATAAACTTAAACATATCAAAGATATGGTGAAAGGTTGGAATAAAATATTTTTTGGGAATGTCTTTCAGGAAAAAAGAACCCTTGGATACAATTTGAAGACCATCCAAAAAAATATGGAAGAAGGGGATGTCAACCTGCCAACCTACAATTAGGAAAGAGAGATTTGTAGGGAGTGGAAAGAAATTTTAAGGAAAGAGGAATTTTTTTGGAAATAGAAATCTAGAGTTCAATGGTTGCAAGAAGGGGACAAAAATACCTCTTTTTTCATATTTCTTCTCTAAAACACAAGAAAAGGAGTTAGATAACTAAGATGCAAAATGAGTAGGGGGATGTGGTCAATACATCTTCCCAGGTTGGTCTATTGGCAGCAGACTATTTCCAGAGGGCTTATTTAGCTCCTGTTGAGGCTCCCAATCTGACTATGGACAAATCTAATGTTGGATCCTCTTCTGACCACCATTTCCCAAGATGATAACCTTAGCATCCTCTGTGTTGTCACTCTTGAGGAAGTCCATTTGGAAACTTTCAACATGGGTTCCTATAAGGCACCTGGTTTGGATGATTTCCCACCGAACTTCTTTCAAATTTTTTGGGATATTTTTGGTATGGGCCTTGTCTAGGTTGTTAGAGATTTCTTCAACTCTGGTAAGTTCCTCAAACAACTGAACCACACCTTTATAGCCTTGATTCCCAAGGTTGTTGACCCCAAGTTAATGATTGAATTTAGGCCCATCAACCTATGCAATACCATTTATAAAATCTTTTCTAAAATTTTGGTGAATCATCTTAAATCCCTCCTGGACAAAATTATTAGCCCTACCCAAAAGGGTTTTGTTCTTGGTCGTCATATTCTGGGTGCTACTATAACTCCTCATGAATTATTTCACTCAATGGATAGAAGCAAGAATGCTATTATGGACCTCAAATTGGATATTTCAAAAGTGTATGACAAGGTGTTATGGGACTTTATCCCCAAAGTCCTAGCTAAGTTTGGTTTCAACCAAGGGGTGGTCAAACTTTTGATGGAATTCATTCTCATGGTGAAGTACTTTTTTTCTGGTTAATGGGGAACCTTTTTGTTTCTTTAATGTTGGGATAGGTATCAGACAAGGGGATCCCCTCTAAACCTATTTATTTATTATGGTTGCAGATGTCTTGAGCAGTAATACAACTAATTTGCTATCAAAGGGGTCTATTAGGGGTGTTAAGGCTTCCTCCTCTTTGGATCTGACTATTATACAACAATTTGTGGATTATATGTTTCTATTTGGAAAATCCTTTGTGATTGAAGCCAGGAAATGGAAAATTTGTTTGAATAACTATGTGGCTTGTTCCAAAAAATGTATTAATTATAATAAAAGCATGATTTACTTCTTCAACAACACTCCTACTCTCCAAGCCTGGGTGACTGTTGTTCTAGTCTGTATGGGTGGCTCTCTCCCAGCGGTGTATCTTGGCTTACCCCTTACTATCAAGGAAGTCACTCATGCCTTCTGGAACTCGGTTCTTGAAAGGATCCAAAGGAATTTGGTGAGTTGGAAAGGATCCATTCTCAATCATGTTGGAAAACTGCAACTTCTATCTACTACTCTCCAAGGGATCCCTGTTTACTTCCTCTCCATCTTCAAGATCTCCAAATATATTGTTGAGAAGTTTGAAAAAATTCAAAGTAATTTCCTATGGTCGGTGATCGAGGAAAAGAAAAAAATTTCTTTGGTTAGATGGGACAAAGTCTGTAAACCTAAACTTTGTGGTGTGCTTGGGATCAGGAATATCCTTTGCAACAATAAGGCCTTGATGGCTAAGGTTGGTTGGGACTAGCTGAGGAATAATAAGGATTGGTGCAATATTATGAATGCTATCTTCAAAATAGACCTTTGATTAATTTCCTCTTTGATGATCATCCTTCGGGATCTCGGCTTGGAAGAACATTTGTAGATTGTAGGGGTTGCTCAGGAATGGGATGAGATAGAAGATTGGGAATGGTAACGGTATCAGATTCTGGGAAGCCCCTTGGTTGTTGGACACCCCCCTTCTTCTCACTAACTTTAGGAATCTTATGAGGCTAGCACAACTCTTCTTCAGCTTCTACATTAGTGATTATATGCTTGGCCAACCTAGTGCCTCGAGGTGGAAAGATTTGATACTTTGTTGCCTTTTGTCTCCTAAGTTGTGTTATCTGGCTAATTCTCTATAGGACCTTCTGTCCCTTACCAGATTACCTTTAATCAACATGGAGGATAATTTCTACTAGACTAATGATTGGTAGGGTAATCTTTTTGTTAAGTCATCTTACAATATATTGTCAGACTAGGGGATTGAACATGGACCCTAGAAACAGGTTTGGAATAGACACATGATCCCGAAAATAAATAAAAATTGGTGGACAACCTACCATAACATAATCCTTACTCAGGATAATCTAAGGAAAAGGGGATTCCAGATCCCTAACAGGTGCTTGTTATGCAAGTGCAATGAAGAATTTGTGGATCACTTACTTTTGCACTGCCCGTTTGCTACTAGTGTGTGGGAGCTAGCCCTAAAGCATTTGGGCATTCGGTGGACTATGTGCAAGGACATTAAATCCTTCATTGTGAGTTGGTCTAGGCCCTTCCTCCATCCCTTACCATGGGAGATCTGGAACCAAGTTCCCCCATTATTTGTTGATTCTTGTGGAATGAGAGGAATAACATGATATTCAAGAATATTGAGATGAGCCCTAAGGAGGTTTTTGGTATAGGTTCAAGGCTGATTTCTGAAAACATCTCAATTTTCAAGGGGTAAAACCCAGACAAAGCCCTTGTTGAGTGGGAAATTAAAATGGCTAAAGTTTGGCATCTGAATCTTGAGGCTAATTTTTTTTATAATTCTAGGTCCCAAGCTAGACGGGACACTATCTAGAAACCCTCGGATCATGGCTGGCATAAACTCATTTTTTATGGTGCTACCAAGGGCAACCCAGGCAGGGCAAGTATGGGAGGCATACTCAGAGACTAGAGGGGTAAGTTCATGGCTGGTTACTTAGGGGGAATAGGGATTCAATCATCCATGATTGTAGAAGCTAGGGCATTGCTAAAGGGCATTCAATTGGTTGTCACAATGGGGATTGAGAATCTTCATATTGAAGGGGATTCTAAGTCTTTGATTGATGTTGTTAATATGAGCAGATTGTTGGGTTAGAGTACAAAGGACATATTGTTAGATTTAAATCATTTGATGTCTAAGCTGAATATGAAGGTTACTACCCACATTTTTCGAGAGGGTAATCAAGTTGTTGATGCTTTGGCTAATTTAGGCACCCATTGGAGAGATTCTAAGTGTTGGAGGAACATGAGGAACCTACCACTGGGTATACAAGGTTAAATCCTTAAGGATCAGGGCACATGTATTTGTCATGATGATACTTAATTATGTGATTGCTATAGCCTTTTGGGGGGTCCACATTCTTGTCAATTGGGTGTTGTGGACGGGTTTGATTGTTAAGGTATCAAACAAGTGGAAAAATTTCAATATTGGGGTGGACATCGATATCAAAGAGCTAATTATGAGGAGTAATGGGGAGTACATTGAAGTTATGGCTAAGTTTAGTCAGGCCTTACACAATATTTTGTTGAGGTCTTTTCTCAGCTTGCGCATATCCTTGCATTATTTTTATTTCAATTTTAATGTGAAAAATAATTATGATGTGAAGCTTTTGATTTGTCCTATCATTTTGGCTAAATTGTTTCTATTGACAAAAGATAGGACTTTAGGGAATTCTAAATTTGGCCCCACGGCCAACTTTCATCGGTACTTGTGCAAAGGCAATGCAGTTGGAAAACCGATTAATTCCATCATTTTATGCATACCTAGTCGCAAGTGTTGGGAGATTTTCATTAATGAGATAGTGAGGATTGTGTTTTGCGATCTTACTCTTCAAGCGTGTGTTTGGTACATGGTGTTGATTTCCCAAGGCATTCTAATTTAGATTAAAAATATTAGTGATTGGGTGACCTCTCACTTTGTCAAAAATTATAACCTTTTTATCTCACAAAGTTCCTAGATTTTAGTGTGTAGAGTAACGATATGGGTGGTGATAGGGTGGGAACAGAGCCAGACAATTGTGGGGAATTTTGCAAGGACCCGTTGGTTTGGCACATCTGTGTTGAAGGCGTTTTGGTGCCTTTGATGGAAAGCTTGGTGGGTCATGATCCGAAGTTGTTTGCATAATTTGTGAGTTCCTTGAAAGAAAGAAGGGTTACCATGGGTGGTATCTCCTTTGAGGTGAATGAAGAGGTGATTGCTCAGGTGATGGGGATGTCGTGCACCGAGAAGAAGTACCCTAAGCACATGAAGTCTCAGGACAATGAAAGCCTTAACACTTTCTTTGTGGGTAATGAAAACTTGTTCACTCTTAGTCTGAATTTGAAAGAGAAGCTCTCTCGTGGCCCTAGGACCAGGTCTATCTCACTCTCATGAAGTATGTCACCTTAGAAGGTAGATATAAAATTTCTATTTCTATCATTTTCCTCTCCTGAATCACCTTCGCATTAAAATATTGTTAAGCTTCTTGTTTTTCTTACTTATTGATTTGAAAAGCTCTATTGAGAAGTGCATTGAAACTACTACACAAAACCTTGAGGATTCTCCTCCCCTCCCACTCCACAAGGCCTCATCTTGAGGATTTATCATTTTCACCTCGTGCTCTACCCGCCTAAACCCATTTTCGCTATCTGAATTGAGGAAATTGAACTTCCTGCACATGCCAATATCTCCCCGGCTGAGTCTAAGGGTCCCAAAATGAAAAACCCCTATTGTGATTGTTGATACCCCTAAGCCTAAACCGACCACCAAAAATTTGAAGGGGAATGTGGGGATTGCCCAGTCTAATGTCGCAGCTAGTTTTTGTGAGCTTAAGTCTACCCCTGCTAAGACTAACAACAAACCTATTGCAAAGAAGAAAGTGAAGGATGAGGGAAGGGTTTGGTGGATCCACCAGCCACTGACAGTAGAGGGAAGAATGTGGTGGGAAAATATTCCAAGTGGGATACCATGGTTGTTACTACGGTGGAGACTAGGGTTGAAAATACCAACATTAGGAGATCTGGTAGGTTGGAAAAATTAATAAGAAAGTGCAGATTAGGGAAATTTCTTCTGATGAGGAGCGTTCTGACAGGAAAGTTAATAGGAATGAGGAAGATTCTAAGGAAGAGGAGGAGGAGTTTGTTGAAGGGCCTAGCAAATTTTTGACCTTCAAAAAAATGCTTAATGAGAACTTAGCTTCCCAGTCCTCTGACCCTCAAGATGTGGAGCATGTTGACATGGTGAAGACTATGGATAAAGAGGTTCATCATAGTGTGTTGCTGAAGCGGATGGTGAAGATTGAGAAGAAGTTTAGTGGCATGACCTGGTTCACTGTCAAGTTGGTCCACTGTGTGACTAACACCCTCTCTATTGTGCTTAAGGATGAGATGGATAAGGCTATGGATGATGGTCCTGAATGGGTTGAGGAGGATGTTGTTAACCTCCTCTCTCAAAATTGGGAGAATGCTATTTAGTGTTCCTGTCGGTTGTTGGTATGTTGTGTTTGTGGTTTTTTATGGTTAGTGATTTTTTATCTTTTATGGGACTTGATCTTTTTTGGCCCTTGAGGCTTGATGTATAAAGGGTATGGCACCTTGTAAATTCTACTTATCGTATCAAAAACATTATAATATAACATTATATTATTATATAATATAACATTATATTATTATATAATATAACATTATATTATTATATAATATAACATTATATTATTATATAATATAACATTATATTATTATATAATATAAATATTATGTTATATTCTTATATAATATAAATATTATATTATATTATAATAATAATATATTATATAATATTACAATATTATATTATTAATCATATTAAATACATTATAATATAAATATAATATTATTATAATATTAATAATATATTATAAATTACAACTATAATATTTTGAATTAAAACTATAACCTTTTTACTCTCCATTCCCTCACCTCGCATACCCACGCACCCACTTCCTCTTGCTTTGTGGTAATCCGAGAACATTAATATTTTCTATCACTTTGTCCACTTACCTGCTTTATCTCCTTCACACACATGTGGGTGAGCGGTGCACTGAAATTTTTAATGAATTTAGTTGGTGGGAACATTAATATTTTTATCACTTTTCTCGCTTTTTGCCCGCTTACCTGCTATATCTCCTTCACACACATGTGGGTTAGTGGTGCAATGAAATTTTTAATGAATTTACTTCATATTATCGGGCCCACCATTTTGTAAATATTATAATATAATATTATATAATATATATATTATATTATATAATATCATATTATATTATAATGTATTATATAATAATTATATTATATAATATAATATATTGTATTGTAATATAATATATTATAATACAATCCACTCCCTCAATTCAAAATATCGTTTTAATTATCCACTTTAATATCATATTGTCTAATTTTTATTTGTATTTGTGTGACTAATTATTTAGTTGTGTTTTTTACCCATGATCAAATTAGTCAGTTGTGATGATCAAATTGGTCATTTATTTAGTCATTTGTAGTTTTGTTGAAAAAAATGAGTAGAATTTAGTCATCTTTAATTGTTGTGACTAAAATTTTTAGTCACGTAGTCATTTATTTGAAAAATTCTACTAGTGAATAGACATAGTGCTCCAATTTTCCACCAATCCACCATCCAAAGCTCCCCTCAAATCCCATCCATATCATCCCCATCCACCACCACTAATTTTATCCTCACCCACTACTTCCATAATTATAAGGATGTCATGCTTAGATGTATCCTTGGCATTGGTGCTAAACTTCCATCCTCCCTACCTTCATCCAATCCCAATCCATCTCCTCTTGATTATCCTTCCCCTTCCTTTGACAAGGGAAACCAAGCATTTAGCCAAAATTTCCCTCCAAATCCTTTTCGAGGTCCTCATCCTCATCCTCAATTCACCAATCCATGGAAGCTTCCACCTCTTATTCCAATTGTTCATATCCCACATCCTTAAAATCCACATCACCCCAATATTACCAAGCAAATTCATCCCATGTCTCTCATAATAAGTTCCTCCAAGGACTATTTGCAAAGGTGGTAGTTTCCTGATGAAAAAAGAGTGATGCAATCTTCCCATATCATGCATTTACCTTCATCACCCCCATATCAAGATAAACCCTAATACCCTAAATCTTATGAATCCCTATCAATCCATCTATCCAAGTTGAAGAGTCTATAAAACCTTCCTCCCTCATCACACCATCAGTATCAAATGAACTATGTCCATCTCCTAATCTAAAGCATGCTAACATAGATTCACTTCCATACAAAGATCAAGGAAACCCTTCTCCTCCATCATATGATCCCCTTCCATCTCATGATCCCATTTCCAATCAAGAACAACATATCCCTTCCATCTCATTTAATTATATCTTTCTATCTCAAGAGCAAGATATCCCTTCATCCCCCTCTCACAATCCCCTCTCCCCCACTTCATCTAATGACATCCTTCTATGTCCAGATCAAAGTACCTCTTCCACTCCATTGTATGATCACTCTCTAGATCAAGTTCAATGTACACCTTCCACCCCATCTAATGATCCTCTCCCCCTCATGATAAAAAAACCCTCCCTCTTCATTTCATGATCCCCCTCCATCTCATAACCAAGACCACACTATACCATCCACCCCATTCTAGCATAATAGCATAGAAAAGGAAATGAATTGCTTCCTCAAAGAAATGTAGTCTCTTGGTGATATTACGTGTATTCACATGTATGCTTCATGCTTCCTATGTATACTTCATGCTTCCTGTGTATACTTCATGTATTAGGTGTATTCATGTGTATGCTTCATGCTTCCTTTTATGGACATGTAAAAAGCCTAAACACATATTGCACATCCCGAAACTGTATTTTTCCATTATCGGCACCATTACCATCATTAATCCCCTTTTAATATCATTTCTATTATTTAAACTTATTTTCCTCTATTAATTAAATAATCTTGAATTATTTAATTAATTTATTATTTTATCACTAATTTAATCTCATTCCTCCTTATTAATTAAATAAACATTAATTATTTAAGTATGTCATTAACTTACCTTTTTCTTCTATTTTAATTAAATATGTATCAATTAATTGTTTAATTAAATATCAAACCCCCTTCTTATATTAAATAATTATCTTTAATTATTTAATTATCCTAATTTCCTTTGAAATATCTTGACTTAACTTATTTAAAACATCGTCCATTAATAAATATTTTATTTATTTATTAATTAATCTTATCTTTGCACGTTCATCAATCAATTAATTACTTTAATTAATTATCTTATCATGCAAAAATAATTTACTCATCTTCTATCTCAATCTTATATTGCATGTTACTCCAATAATTAATTATATTATTCATTATTCCCTCTAATATTAACTGAAACTCTCTTCCATTCAATTTATATTGATTGACCACTCTTCTGATTAATCACTTCTCTTAACACTTCAATCAAATATCTCATGCAGCCAGTTAACTAGAAACTTGCAACCAATTGCAGTCAGTTAATTGGGAAATCAATTCCTCATTAATTCTTAGCCTATGATCTCAAATTAGCACCTCTTAATCTAGATCATTGATTTGAGTTCCTCAAATATATAAAATCACCCTTCATCCCTCATAACCATTACCTATATTTTTCATAGCAAATCCATGTTCTTTTGAGTCTTGAGAAATTGAGAATTATTTATCATAGCATCTAGGTCATCATGTATTAAATCTGTTGTACACTATCATGGAGGCTTTGAGTTGAAGCAATCCAACATACTTTTCAACTAAGGTTACTCAATAATGGAATGGTAAGATTGTTTTAGGTTTGAATTCATTTATGCTTGATTTAATCATCTAACTTTTATTGTGAATTCATAGCTTTTGACAATTTCATTTCATTGGTAAGTGGGCTTGTCATTTATTTTCTTTTCATTTATTTCATTGAATTCATTTTTGTAATCTATTCCATATTTTACCCTTACACCTATGTATACTTCACATATTATGTGTATTCACATGTATGCTTCATGCTTCCTATGTATACTTCATGTGTTTACATGTATGCTTCATGCTTCCTATGTATAATTTATGTATTACTTGTATTCATGTGTTTGTTTCATGCTTCATGCTTCCTGTGTATAATTCATGTGTTCATGTGTATGCTTCATGCTTCCAATGTATACCTCATGTATTACGTGTATTAAAACATGTATGCTTCATGCTTCATGTGTATACTTCATGTATTACATGTATTCACATGTATTCTTCATGATTCTTGTGTATACTTCATGTATTGACGTGTATGCTTCATGCATTCACATGTACACTTCATGTGTTCACGTGTACATTTCATCCTTCATATATATACTTTGTGTATTACGTGTATTCATGTGTATGCTTCATGCTTCCTTTGTATACTTCATGTGTTCACATGTATGCTTCATGCTTCCTATGTATACTTCATATATTATGTGTATTCATGTGTATACTTCATGCTTCCTATGTATAATTCATGTATTATGTGTATTCATGTGTATGCTTCATGCTTCCTACGTATACACCATGTGTTCATGTGTAAGCTTCATGCTTACTATGTATACTTCATGTATCACATGTATTCATGTATGCTTCATGCTTCCTATGTATACTTCACTATTTAACATTATTCACGTGTATGATTTATGCTCCCTATGCATACTTGATGTGTTCACATGTATGCTTCATGGTTCCTATATATACTTCATGTATTATGTCATTGAATAATTCAATCAAGAATATTACTGAAGGAAATATTGCAAATAAGTTAATTTAGGTTCTCATGAATAATGATGATGTGAATTTGGTTGTGACTTTTCAAAGGTGAAAAGTTGTGACCTTTCAAATAGGAAATACTACGACCCTTTTATAATGAAGGGTGGTGACCATGTCTAGCATAGATGTGCCCACCTAGATGTGTTGGCGCTAACTGTTTGGCCCCATGAAGAACAAAGAAAAAAGTAGCCTACCTTGCAACTTTACACTACATGCATCTGACATTTTTTGGGGCATTAGAAAAACTTTCACCATAGGAAAATGAATTGGAGCTATAAAAACTGAGATAGGTTATTGTAAATGGTCCCTACATGATCCCATAGCTTCAGACAAAAATTTTTTAATGCCACGATTTATGAGTAACAACTCATTGAAGTTTGCTTCCTTTTTGCACTTTGGTTTCTTAAGAGAAATCATGGGTGCAATGTAGCTTAGACTAGTCTGGGATGTTTGTGTGCAAGAAAAAACCTTTCCTAGCATAAAACCACCCATTAGAATGTGTTGGAACTATCGATTCGATTGTACGATGAACAAAACAAAAGTTACACAACTTTGCAACTTTACACTACATGCAACTAACACTTTTCCATCAACTAAAAACTCTTCACCATAGGAAAATGACTCAAAGTTATCAAAAACCTAGAGAGGTTATTGTAGAGGTTCCCTATGTGATCTTGTAGCATTAGAAAGAATGTTTCTAAGTGACACAATTTTTGAGAAATTTCTCATTAAATTTTTCTGCCCTTTTGCACTTTGGTCTCTTAAGAGGCTTCATCGGTGCAATGTAGCTCAAATTGTTCTGGCATGTTAGGGTGAAAAATAAGACCTTTCCTAGCATAAAATCACCCATCCAAATGTGTTGGAATAGTCGGTTTGGTTGCACAACGAATAAAATGAAAATTACACCACCTTGCAACATTACACTACATTCATTTGATCCATTTTCCATCAATTAAAAATTTGACACCACAAGAAAATGCCTCAAATATATCAAAAACCAAGAGAGGTTATTATAGAGGGGCCCTACTTGATCCCATAGCATTAGATGAAATGATTCTAAGTGATAGTTTCTGATTAGTCGCTCGTCAAAGTTTTTTACCCTTTTGCACTTTGGTCCTTTAAGAGACTTCATTGTACAATATAGCTCCTATTGTTTTGACATGTTTGGGTGTGAAACTAGACATTTCTTAACATAAAACCACCAATTGAGATGCGTTGTAACTATTTATTTGGTCCAATGATGAATAGAACGAAAGTTACACCACCTTGCAACTTTACATTGCATGCATTTGACCCTTTTTCCATCAACTGAAAACTCGACTCCATAGGAAAATGCCTTAGAGATATAAAAAATTGAGAGAGACTATTGTAGAAGGGCCATATACAATCTTGTAGCCTCAGAAAAAGTGTTTCTAAGTGACACGGTTTCTGAGTAATTGCTCATCAAAGTTTGTTGCCCTTTTGCACTTTGGTCTCTTAAGAGACTTGCCGATACAATGTAGCTCAGACTGTTCTGACATTTTTGGGTGCAAAACAGGACCTTTCCTAGCATAAACCCACCCATCTGGATGCATTGGAACTGTTGGTTTGGTTCAACAATGAACATAATGAAATTTACACCACCTTACAACTTTACACCGCATGTATTTGATCTATTTTCCATCAATTGAAAACTCGACACCAATGAAAAATGTCTCATAGATATCAAAAATTAAGAGGTTATTGTGGAGGGGCCCTATGTGATGTCATAGCCTCAGATGGAATTTTTTTAGATGACATGGTTTCTGAGTAATCACTCATCAAATTTTGCTGCCCTTTTTCACTTTGGTCTCTTAAGAGAATTCACCAGTACAATCTAGCTCAGACTGTTCAGACATGTTTGGGTGCTAAACAAGACCTTGCCTAGCATAAACCCACCCATCCATACATGTTGGAATTGTCAATTTGGTCACACAATGAACAAAGAAGAACCTATACATGCACCTTCCTCAACTTCTCAAGAGCACGAAGAATCTCTTCATTCAATACATTATCTATCTCATTCATTTTGGTCTACTTTTTGTTTCAAGTGTTTTTAGAGAAGATTAACCTCCTTTTCATTGATAATAAAAACTTCTTCTTATCTTTTAATTCCTTTTCTAAGTGGTTAATTTTAGTCTTCAATTTCAATACTTCCAACTATTGATTTTGCATCTGCAACTTGACCATCTTAACATTTTCTCATCTCTACTACTCTTACCTATTAACACCCCTTAGTATTCCTTTTCATGATCTTCTAACTTCTTTTTCATATCTTTTACTTTGAGCTCTAGATCAGCCACTCTGTCATCAGTGCTTATCATCCATTTCCAGTTGTATTTTCTCCATGGAAGTCTTAAGTTCAAGAATATTTGACTTCATTTGTTCAAATCAACCTATAGAATCATCTCTCACTTTCTTTACCTACACAAATTCTTACCAAATACAAAAACTCTTGAGGTTTTCCACTTCTCCATTGCCATTTTCCCATTCCACATAATGTATAGGAACCTTCCTTGAAACTTCTCAAGAGTGAGAATAATCTCTTCATTCAATACATTATCTATCTCATTCACTTTGGTTTACTTCTTTTCAAGTTTTTTTTTAGCAGATTCCTTTTTTATTTCATACATTTTACTACTTGCTACCTCTATTTTGCATTGTCATTTTCCCATTACACATACTGCACACACACCTTCCTCAACTTCTCAAGAGAAAATTCTTTCTTTAATTTCATGCATTCTACTACTTTTTTCTCTAGTTATGCACACACACTTCCTTAACAACTTATGTCAACATCCTACCTTTGGAACAAGGTATGGGCAAAAATCAAATCATTGAAAGAATGGGGGATTTTTGTCAAATGTTATACCCTAATTTTATAATACGCACATTCTACACAAGCACCTTCCTCAACTTCTTACCTAGTACTTGTTTTAAGAGGAGATTCCTTTTTCACTTTAATTGTTTTAAGAGCAGATTCCTTTCTCCATTTCATGCATTCCTATACTTGTTGCTCCAGTTATGCATTGCCATTTTCCCATTGCACATACCACACACCCACCTTCCTCATCTTCTCAAGAGCAGGAAGAATCTCTCCAGTCAATACATTATCTATCTCATTCACTTTGATCTAATTCTTTTCAAGTGTTTTTCTAGCTGATTCCTTTTTCATTTCATACATTTAGTACCTACTACCTCTAGTTTTGGAATGTGGATGATGCATATACATTTCAAGCTAAAACATAAAAAATCCTAAAGAACGCTAATCTAACCCACAACTATATAATGATAAAATGGATGGAAAAGGGGATAATGATGAAAAGGGAGATAATGGATGAAAGGAGATAATGGTAGGCTAATGTTCAAAAGGACCAAGGTCTAAGGATGATGGTTGTGATGACTAGCTTATGATAATGGATGAAAATGTTAAGATGAGGGAAATATGATATATTTTGGATGGATATGATGGAAATGGTTGATGTTTCAGGTGAAATGATGGTTGAGGAAGGGTCTCCCAAGTCTGATCTAGGGCTGCAGGTCAATTTTGCAAATTGAGGTCTCCAGATGGTTAAATGGTGAAACCATAAATACGCATATAATCTGCCCAATATTCATTGTATATGTGTAAAAATGTAGCAGAAAAAAAGACAAGGTAGACATGTATGGAAAATGTGGTAGCATAAACAAGGTAGTAAGTTGTTTGAAAAAATTTCTCAAATAAATGTGGTCTAATGGTGACGGACATCACCATGAGACCACATTTCTTTGAGGCAATTTTTCAAACAGCTCACTACCCTGTCTATGTTGTTTGATAAAATGATTTGGTAGACATGTATGAAAAATTTGGTAGCATAGACAAGGAAATGAGTTGTTTGAAAAAATGGAGTTGTTTGAAAAAATGGCTCAAAGAAATGTGGTCTCATGGTGATGAACATCACCATGAGACCACATTTCTTTGAGCCATTTTTTCAAACAACTCATTGCCTTGTCTATACTGTTTGATAAAATTCTTTGGTAGACATGTATGTAAAATATGGTAGAATAGACAAGGCAGTGAGTTGTTTGAAAAAATGCCTCAAATAAATTTGGTCTCATGGTTTCCATTTTATCCATATCCTATAATCATTGTAGTCCACGAGGACATATCTCATTGAGACATTTTATCAAATAGTTCATGTGCCTTGTCTATGCATCCAAATTTTGAATGTGTCTACTAAGGAAATTACAATTAACACTCATGAAAATCCCCCCCTTTTATGTTTTGATAGATGGAATACCCCATTCCAAGGTCCCCTTATTTCTATGGCTAAAATCCTAAAACATGTGCTTTTGACCAAACTATGGATGCATGGAAAAAATCTATCAAAGCATAATAGTAAGAAAAAGCGTAGACATGACAATGAGTTGTTTGAAAAAATTCCTTAAAGGAGTGTGCTCTCATGGTGATGGACATCACCATGAGACCACACTTCTTTGAGGCATATTTTTAAACAACTCATTTCTTTGAAGAATTTTTTCAAACAACTCATTGCCTTGTTTATGTTGTTTGATAAAATGCTTTGGTAGACATGTATGGAAAATATGGTAGCATAGACAAGGTAGTGAGTTGTTTGAAAAAATGCCTCAAAGAAATGTGGTCTCATGGTGATGGATATCACCATGAAACCACATTTCTTTGAGGAATTTTTTTAAAAAGCTCATTTCCTTGTCTATGATGTTTGATGAAATTATTTGGTAGACATGTATCGACAAGGCACATGAACTGTTTGACAAAATGCCTCAATGAGATATGTCCTCATGGACTACAATGATTGCAGGATATGCACAAAATGGATTTGTTCAAAAGGCTTTATAAAAATTCAAGCAAATGCAATTTCTAGGTGTAAAACCAAATTCCAAAGCATTTTCCAACGTCCCCCATGCCTATACCAAAATGGGAACTCTGGAAATAGGTATGCAGATCCATAAAAAAGGATTGATAAATGATGTATTATATTACATAGTTATAACTACTCTCGTAAATGTGTATACAAAATGTGGAAGCATACACAAGGTAGGTCAATTGTTTAACAAAATGCCTCAAAGAGATGTGGTCTTATGGACCACAATGATTACAAGATTTGCACAAAGTGGATTTATTGAAAAATCTTTTGAAACTTCCAAGCAAATGTAATTGGCAAGTGTAAAGAATTGTGTTCTTTAAAATGTGCAAAGAGGGGCTAATATTATAATGAGAAACAAACAATGATGAACATGGAATATACATAATAACAAAATCAAAGCATTGTATTAAGAATGTATGATAACGGGTGATAAAGAAACATAATAGACTTAAGGAAAATGTAAAGAAAATGTGTAAAGACTTGGCATGCCTAAAAAACAGAGATTCAAATGGAGGAATTACCCAATTATGTAGTCTTTTTTTCTTCTTTTATCAAACTCAACAATTTGAGTTTTTCACAAGCTTTCTTCCTTTTTAACATTCAATTGTATATCACTCAAATAGAATTACTAAAAAAAATACAAATAACCAATGTATAATGTTAAATTCCTATAATTCAATCACAATTAACATTGCAACACTACAAAAATTGAGACTTGAATTGATATATATCAAATTTGATGTGAAAACTCTGGTATTTCCTCCTTCCTAAGTTGGAAAACCATACAAAGGTGGTGGAAATTTGATGCAAAGGTGGTAGAATGTGAAAAAATTGCATGTGCACTTCCCAATAGCATCAAAAAGATTTTTTTAGAACACATGCATAACTAGGATAATAATAGAGCATGTGGGCCTAGATCACAAGTGTGCTAACTTTTTTACCATTTTTAGAGTAAGCCAAAATGTTCTCACATTATAACATGCTTGTGTTATAACACGAGCATGTTTTAGCTTGATATACAAAATGGTCATATTTTAACTTCTTCAAAACGTGCTTGTATTATGAAAAATTTGATTTCCTAAAGGTTTCCTAGCTCATTGTCTCATCACCCACCCCTCTCCCCCCTCTATCTCTCTCACACTTATCTTTCCCCCTATGTATCTCAGCCCTCTCTCTCTAGGCTATAGGTCTCTCACATCTATATCTCTCAAATGGATCTCTAGTTATTTCCCTTCCTCTCCACCTCTCTCCATCCTCCTTACCCATATTTCCCTCAATTTTTCAACTTCGCTCTCTCATTTTCTTCTATCTCTCCCCTCACCTCTCTATCTCTCATCTCTATCTCCCCCTCACCTCTCTATCTCTCCCCTCTCTAGGTCTCTTGGTCACGCCTTGTCTGCCTCTCCATCCCTCCTTAGCCATCTAATTCTCTCACTTAACCCTAAACCCTATCCCTAAAGAATAAACCCTCAATCCTTAAACCTTAAATCCTAAACCCTATCCCTAAACCCTCAACCCTAGAAACTATGCCTTAAACCCTAATCCCTTAACTCTAAACCCTAAACCCTATCTGATGTAGGGGCATCAAGAGCCTCATGAGCATACCTTTTTTGTTATTTTTGTGTCTTGGGATTTTTGAGTCTTTTGGAGTCTAATAAGGTCATTTATTATCATTTGGGATCATGTTGATCAATTTGGGAGTATTAATAGGGTCTTTGGTTAAAAAATGTAAAAGTTTTCATGTTGCTCAAAACATTGTCAAGCAACTTTGGAAAGGTGTCAAAAATTTAAAAAAATAACAAAAATATCAAGAAACTATAAAAAAAGGTTGCAATTGGTTAGTAATGTATGAATACACCCTCCAAAGTTGGATTGAGGGTTGGAAAATTTGATTTTGTAGTTTTGGTGAATGAAAGCAAGCTTTTTCTTTGTTTTTCTCAAATTGCAGGTTGTTCTTTCAATTTTTATGACTTGTACAGTCTATATACTAGTCTGAAACTAATTGGATTGTGTTGGAATATGAATCTACTTTAGTTTTATTTTGGTTGCATTGATTTTCATTAAGTATTGAGTGAGTTATTGCATTTTTCTCTAAAACTAGTCAAAACCCTACCTAGGGTTACTAGTGAACAAAATAATTATGTAGTTCAGCCTTCCACTAGTGGAAAATCACCACAATGGGTGGAAATGTCTGCATATATGTACTTTATGTTGTTTCAAGTTTGCAAGGGCCCAAGAAAAGGTTTGCACATGTTTTGAAACAATAGAAAGTTTGATATTTGGATGTATCACTGTGTAACAGCAAGGAAAGAGACAACTCATGAATCAAAGGTTTGAATCTTATTAGTTTGGCATTGGTAACACTATGGGAATGTAGTGAGAGGTCTTGTAGACCTCTATAAAGGGTTTTGTAACTTTCTTGAAGGTTTATATAAGTTTTTTTGTGACTGTCCCAAGAGGATTGTTATATAGTCATAGTGAAGGTGTTGATGTCCAAGCAAGATAGGGTTTGGGCATGAGTCTAGGAATTGAATACTTATTGGAATCACCTTTAAAATGTTGGAAAGAGGCCTCCAATTTTGTATCAAGGTATTTGAAATATTCCATGTTGGTGTGTCTTAGTTATTTGAAGTCATCTTAGAAAGGTGTACATAGGAGCAACAATGAAGAAGATGCAAGAACACCTTGAAATTTGGGTTTGTAGTCAATTAGAAGGTCCTTCCTCTGCATCAAATTGGTATCAGAGAAAGGAAGATTAGTAAGAGGTCACAAATAAGTTGAGTTTTAAGATAGGCCAAGATTCCTCCAAGGGTGAATGTGGAAAGAATAATCAGAGAGGTGAGAGACTCTCTTGCCCCATAATTGAGAGCCATAAGGGAAAGCCTTGATGCAAGACTCACGTCAGCTGAGACCAACCAGAGAAGATGAGTGGTCACATGAGATTTGAGTGACCAATAAGAAGAAGAAGTAGGTGAAAATATACTACAAGAACATGAAGAATAAAGAGATGTTTAAGAGAAGAGGTTGGAGAGATTGCTAAAGGCAATTAAGAATGATGGTTCCAAGGTAAAAATAGAACTTCTAGTATATTTAGGAAGCTTGAATGGAGAAGAACTCTTAGATTGGATAGGAGAATTAGATAAGTATTTTGAGTTTGAAGAGATACCTGAGGAGTAGCAAGTGAAATTGGCAAGAACAAAACTAAAATGACATGCATCCATATGGTGTGATTATGTGCAAGAAGAGAGGAAGAAGAAATACAAAGCAAATATTACATCTTGGGACATAATGGTTGCAAAATTGAAAGGTAAATTCCTACCTAGTGATTATGCCATTTAGTTATATAGAAGGTTACAAAATTTAAAGCAAAAAGAAATGGATGTGAAAACATACACAAAAGAGTTCTACAAACTAAGCATAAGATCAAGCCACATGGAAGAAGATGTTGACAAAGTTGCAAGGTATTTGAATGGGCTAAATTATAGCCTACAATATGAACTAAGTCTCACAATTCCAAGAACCATAAAAGAGTGCTATCAGTTGGCCATAAAGGCTGAAGAAAAGTTGAGAAGGAGACAAGAGAAGTAAAGTAGAGCTAGGGAAGGAAACATTTCAGAGGAAGAGGGAATTTTTTTGGTAGAGGACAGTCCCAAAGGTCTCAAGGAGAGACAAGTGACTCACAAGAACAAACATCAGATTCAAGGGGCAGATTTAGAGGAAGAAGATAAAATTTTAGAGGCAAATTTGGAAATAGAGGAGGCTCAAGTGGATTCACTGGAAAGTATTACAAATGCAATAAATTTGCAGGCCATCAAGAATGGCAATGCCTTGAGGAGAAATCATCTACTTCTTTTAAAGGTGAGAGGATAAATTAGATTGCACAAGGTGGAGATGATGTTGAAAGTGTTAATTCCCCATCACAAAATGTAGAACCATAAGTTGGAGAGTCCTTATTGATGAGAAAAACCTTGATCAAAGTGACCATGGAGAAGGAATCACCTCAAAGAAAGTCACTCTTCAGCACTAAATTAAAATTCCAAGGTAAGTGTGGTAAATTTTTCATTCATTCGAGAAGTACTGACAATTTGGTTTCAATTGAAATGGTAGGGAAGTTAAAATTGAAAACATTGCCTCATGCCACTCCATGTAAGGTTTCTTGGTTAAACAAAGGGCAACAAGTGTTAGTGAATGAACAAAGTTGGGTAGAATTCCATATAGGGGGTTATAAGGACAAGTTCTTGTGTGAAATCATCCCTATGGATGTTTTTTATGTGCTTCTTGGTAGACCATGACAATATGATAGAAATGCTAAACATGATGGTAGAAAGAATACATATGTCATAGAGAAGGATGGAGCCTCATATACTCTAACACCATTGAAAGATGAAGATGAAACACCACAAGTGGAATCCAATGTGATCTTGGTAGGAGAGAAGGAATTCATAAAGGCCATGGAAGAGGAGAATATGGGTTTTTCCATCATAGTCAAGCCTAGGTTTGTTGTGATAACAACAAAGAAAGAAGAGTTGCCTTTGGAAATTCAAAACTTGCAAAAAAAGTATGTTGATATAGTAGTGGATGAAATCCCAAAAACCTTGCCTCTTATGAGGGATATTAATCACCACATTGATTTCATACCAGAGGCTAGTTTTCCTAATAAGGCAGCATATAAGATGACACCACAACAGAATGAGGAGATTAACAGACAAGTCCAAGAATTTCTTGATAAGGGGCTAATCAAAGAAAGCGTTACTCCTTGTTCAGTTCCCACTATCCTAGAACCAAAGAAGGGAGGTGAATGGAGGATGTGAATTGATTCTAGGGCCATCAATAAGATTAAAATCAGATATAGGTTCCCCATTCCACAAATAGAAGACTTGACGGACTGTCTAGGTGGAGCATGCTACTTTTCCAAAATAGACATCAAGAGTGGGTATCACCAAATCAGGATCAGACGAAGGGATGAATGTAAGACAACATTTAATACAAATGAAAGGATTTATGAGTGGCTTTTGATGCCTTTTCTTCTCTCAAATGCACCCAACACCTTCATGAGGTTTATGAATGAATTTCTTGAGCCTTTTATTGGTAAGTTTGTAGTCGTTTATCTTGATGACATTTTTGTTTTCAATAAAACTAAGAAAGAGCATTTGCACCATTTGTATTTGGTTTTAAGAAGATTTAATGAAGAGAAAATAATGATTACTTTGAATAAATGTGAGTTTATGAGGATAGAGTCGTTATATCTTGGTTTTGTGGTTACAAAATGCACCTTGAAAATGGATCTAAGAAAGGTTGAAGCTATTCTAAGTTGGCCTCCACCCAAATCAATTTTTGAGGTAATAAGTTTCCATGGTTGGAAATTTTTTATAGGAAGTTTATTAAGGGTTTCAATCATGTTTTTTCTCCAATAATTGATACCATAAAGGGGGATAAGAGAAAGAAGTTTGTTTGGACTAGTGAGGCTGAAAAGAGTTTTGAGTATTTGAAAAAGAGGGTAGCAGAGCAGCCCATATTAGCCTTACAATATTCCAATAAGGTTTTTACTATTGAGTGTGATGCAAGTGACTATGTCATAGGGGTGGTGTTGATTCAAGAGGGAAGACCCATTGCCTTCTTTAGTGAAAAACTTAATGAGGCTAAGAAGAAATATTCTTCCTATAACCTAGAGATGTATGCTTTGGTTTAATCCTTGAAAAAGTGGAGACATTACCTACTTCACAAATAGTTCATTGTCTATACTGATAACCATTCCCTCCAATTTTAAAATAGTCAAGAGAAACTTGATCATAGGCATGTTAAATGGGTGGAATATTTGCAAGGTTTTACTTTCACCATTAAACAAAAGAAGAGGCAGTCCAATAAAGTAGCAGATGCTTTGAGTAGAAGGGCGCTAATGGTGCAAGAAATTCAGTTGAAAAGTGTGGTATTTGAATCCTTGAAAGGTATGTATCTTGAAGATGTAGATTTCAAAGATATATATGCATGTTGTAAGTAGCCTTGTAGCAGCAATAATGATAAGTGGCTTGATTTTCTGATTCAAGATGATTTGTTGTTCAAGGGAGCACAACTTTGTGTCCCTAAGTGTTCAATGAGAGATAACTTAATAAAAGAGAAGCATAGTGGTAGTCTTGCAGGTCATTTTGGTATTGATAAGACCTTGGAGTAGTTAAGAAGACACTATTTTTGGCCTAAAATGCAAACTGATGTAAGGAAATTTATTATTTTTCAAAAGGAAAAGGGGAGTAGCACAAATTCAGGTTTGTATCAGCCTCTTCCTATTCCAAATAGGCCTTGGGATTCTATAAGTATGGATTTTGTAATGGGTTTACCAAAAAAACCTAGAGGTTTTGATTCCATCTATGTTGTAGTAGACTAATTCTTCAAGATGGCACATTTCATCCCATGTAAGAGCACAAATGATGCCTCTTATATTGCAAGTTTTTTCTTCAAAGAAGTGGTAAGGATTCATGGTTTTCCTTTGATTATTATTTCAGACAGAGATAGTAAGTTTGTTGGGAATTTTTGGAGAACTTTGTGGAAGAAACTTGGCACTAACCTTAGTTTTAGTTCTGCCTATCACCCTTAAACTGATGGGTAGACCAAGGTGGTTAATAGGAGCCTCGGTAACCTCTTAAGATGTCTCACCAAAGAGCATACTAATCAATGGGATCTGATCTTGCCTTAGGAAGAATTTTCATATAATGATTCAATGTATAGAAGTGTGGGTAAGAGTCCTTTTGAAGTTGTTTATGGTTTGCATCCTAGAGGAGTCTTTGAATTAAGAGATACCAGTGGAATGGAGAGGATGAGTGTTGAGGGTGAAAAAATTTTTGTGGCTATGAAAGAGATTCACCAATAGGTCAAGGATCACCTACAAAGAAGTGTTGAAAATTATAAGAAAAGGGTTGATGCACACCAAAGAGAAGTCAATTTCAAGGTTGGAGATTTGGTTCTAGCTCATCTCAGAAAGAAGAGATTTCCCAAGGGACAATACTCCAAATTGTAGGTGAAGAAGATCAGACCTTGTAGGTATGTTCACAAGTTTGGTCCCAATGCATATGAGATTGAGTTACCAAGTGGGATTGGTATTTCACTTTTATTTAATGTATCTGACTTGTACCCTTTCAAAGGGGATTTTGTTGCAAGTAATGAAGCAGGTTACCAAGAATTTTTAGATGATGAATGGATCCAAGACCTTCCTCCCAACAAACCTTTGGAGTTGGAGTGCATCCTTGATACCAAGGAACTCAAGAAGACAAGAAACACAACATATTTCCAATACTTGGTCAAGTGGAGGGGTCTTCCTATGGAATATGATACTTTGATGTCTAAATCTGATATTATCAAACATGGATACAAGGTTGTAGACCTACACTCAAGTGGGACTTGAGTTTTCTTCCCCTTGGGTGTATGGTGCAAGGGCATCAAGAGCCTCATGAGCATACCTTTTTTTGTTATTTTTTGGTTTTGGGTTGTTTCAGTCTTTTGGAGTCTAATAAGGTCATTTATGACCATTTAGGATCATGTTGATCCATTTTGGAGTGTTAATAGGGTCTTTGGTTAAAAATGTAAAAGTTGTCATGTTGCTTAAAAAAGTTGTCAAGCAACTTTGGAAAGGTGTCAAAAATCAAGAAAAAACTACAAACATATCAAGAAATCATTACAAATAGTTTTAATTGCTTAGTAATGTATGATTACACCCTCCAAAGTTGGATTGAGGGTTTGAAAAACTGATTTTGTAGTTTTGGTGAATGAAAGTAATCTTTTTTATGTTTTTCTCACGTTGCAGACTGTTCTTTCAATTTGTATGGCCTATACGATCTATATGCTAGTCTGAAACTAATTGGATTGTGTTGGAATATGAATCTACTTTATTTTTATTTTGGTTGCATCGATTTTCATTAAGTATTGAGAGAGTTATTTCATTTTTCTCTAAAATTGGTCGAAACCCTACCTAGGGTAAACAATGAACAAAATAATTATGTAGCGCGGCCTTCCACTAGTGGAAAATCACCACAATGGGTGGAAATGTATGCATGTATGTACTTTAACTTGTTTCAAGTTTTCAAGGGCCCAAGAAAAGGTTTGCACGTGTTTTGAAACAATAGAAAGTCTGATATTTGGATGTATCAGACTATGTAGCAGCAAGGAAAGAGATAACTCATGAATCAAAGGTTTGAATCTTATTGGTTTGACATTGGTAACACTATGGGAATATAGTGAGAGGTATTTTATACCTGTATAAAGTTTTTTGGAACTTTCTTGAAGGTTTATACAAGTTTTGTTGTGACTATCCCAAGAGGACTGGTTATACAGTCATAGGGAACGTGTTGATGTCCAAGCAAGATAAGGTCTAGTTATGAGTCTAGGAATTGAATAATTATTGGAATCACCTTTAGAATGTTGGAAAGAGGCCTCCAATTCTATATCAAGGTATTTGAAATATTCCATGTTGGTTCATCTTAGTTCTTTGAATTCATCTTAGAAAGGTGCACATAGGAGCAACAATGGAGAAGATGCAATAAAACCTTGTCATTTGGGTTTGTGGTCAATTAGAAGGTCCTTCCTTTGCATAACTATCCCTAAACCCTCAACCCTCAACCCTTAACCCTTAACCCTCAAATCATAAACCCTACCGCTAAACCCTCAACCCTTGACACTATAACTTAAACCCTAATTCGTTAACCCTCAACCCTAATCCCTCAACCCTTAAACCCTAATCCCTTAATCCTAAACCATAAACCATATCTATAAAGCCTCAACCCTAAACCCTTAACCCTTAAATCCTAAACCCTATCCCTAAAACTTTAACCCTCGACACTATACCTTAAACCCTAATCCATCAACCCTTGACCCTATACCCTTTAACTCGTAATACCTCAACACTTAAACCCTCAAACCTTAGACCCTAAACCCTTGACCCTTAAACCATCAACCCTTATCCATCCCTCTCCTCCCCTATCTCCCTCACCCCCATCTCTCCCCTATCTCTCTCACCCATCTCTCCCTAGGTTGTAGGTCTCTCACTTGTATATCTTTTAGGGCTCTTTAGATATTTCCTTCTCTTTCCACCTCTCCCTAGGTTGTAGGTCTCTCACCTCTATATCTCTCAGGGCTCTCTATTTATTTCCCTTCCTCTCTACCTCTCCCCTCTCTAGGTCTCTCAATCACTCCTTTTCTACCTCTCCATCCCTCCTTATCCATCTAGGTCTATCACTCATTATCTCATTACCCACCCTCTCCCCCCTCTATCTATCTCACCTATATCTCCCCCTATGTCTCTCACCCCTCTCTCCCTAGGTTTTAGGTCTCTCACCTCTATATCCCTCTGGGCTCTCTAGTTATTTCCTTCCCTCTCCATGTCTCTCCATCTTCCTTACCCCTCTTTCCCTCAAGTTATGAACTTCTCTCTCATTGTATTCTATATCTCCCCCACCTCTCTATCTCTCACCTCTCTACCTCTACATCCTCCTTAGCCATCTAGGTCTCTCACTCATTGTCTCATTACCCACATGCCTCTCCCCACTCTATCTCTCTCACACCTATATTTCCCCTATGTATCTCACCCCTCTCTCCCTAGGCTATAGGTCTCTCACCTCTATATCTCTCAAATGGATCTCTAGTTATTTCCCTTCCTCTCCACCTCTCTCCCTCCTCCTTACCCATATTTCCCTCAAGTTGTCAACTTATCTCTCTCATTTTATTCTATCTCTCCCCTCACCTCTCTATCTCTCACCTCTATCTCCTTCTCACCTCTCTACCTCTCCCCCCTCTATCTATCTAACCCTTATCCCCCCTATGTCTCTCACCCCTCTCCCTAGGTTGTAGGTCTCTCACCTTTATATATCTTAGGGATCTCTAGTTATTTCCCTCTCTCTCTACCTCTCTCCCTCCTCCTTACCCCTCTTTCCCTCAACCCTATACCCCCAACTCTCAACCCTTAAACCATTAATACCTAAACCCTCAACCCTCAACTTAATCCCTCAACCCTTCAACCCTTAAACCCTTAAACCCTTAATCCTTCAACCCTTAAACCCTAAAACCTAATCCCTCAACCCTATGCCCTCAACCCTAAACCCTAATCTCTCAATCCTTAAACCCTTAATCCCTCAAACCCTAATCTCTAAACCCTTAAACCCTTAATCCCACAACCCTTAAACCCTCGACACTTAAACCTTAATCCCTTAACCCTTAAACCATAAAACTTTAAACCCTTAATCCCTCAACCCTCTAACCTATACATTAAACTAGGTCAACCCTCAATTATTAAACCTCTACCCTATACATTGGAGCCTCAATCCTAATCCCACAACCCTATACCCTCAACCCTATACCTTAAGCCCTAATCCTTTAAGCCCTCAATCCTTAACCCCTAAACCCTTTTCCCTTAAACCTTAAAGCCTTAAACCCTCAACCCTTAAACCTTGATCCCTTAACCCTCAACCCTAAACCCTATCCCTAAAACCTCAAACCTCAAACCTTAAACCTTCAACCCCTCTACCCTATACATTAAAAACCCTTAACACTAATTCATCAAGCCTATTCCTTAAACCCTAATCTCTTAACACTCAACCCTTAAACCCTAATCCCTTAAGCCCTCAATCATTAAACCCTAAATCCTTGACCCTTAAACATGTAATCCCTCAACCCCTAAACCGTCAACCCTCAACCCTTAAACCCTTAATCCATCAACCCTTAAACCCTTAATCCCTCAACCCTCTAACATATACATTAAACTAGGTCAGTGCTCAATTATCAAACCTCTACCATATACATTGGACCCTCAACCCTATACCCTCAACTGTAATCCCTCAACTCTTAAACCCTTAATCCCTCAACTGTTAAACCCTAAAACCTAATCCATCAACCCTAAACCCTAGTCTCTCAACCCTTAAACCCTTAATCCATCAACCCTTAAACCCTTAATCCCTCAAGCCTTAAACCCTTAATCCCTCAACCCTCTAACATATACATTAAACCAAGTCAACCCTCAATTATCAAACCTAGACCCTATACATTGGACCCTATACCCTATACCCTCAACCCTAATCCCTCAACCCTTAAACCCTTAATCCCTCAACCCTATACCCTTAACCCTAATCCCCTAACCCTTAAACCCTTAATCCCTCAACCCTTAAAACGTCAAACCTAATCCCTCAACCCTGTACCCTCAACCCTAAACCTTAATCCCTTAACCCTCGACCCTTAAACCCTTAATCCCTTGACCCTTAAACCCTCAACCCTTAAACCTTTAATCCCTCAACCCTCTAACTTATACATTAAACTAGGTCAGCCCTCAATTCTCAAACTTCTACCATATACATTAGATCCTCAACCCTAATCTCTCAACCCTTAAATCCTCAATCCCTCAACCCTTAAACCCTCAACCATCAAACCCTTAATCTCTCTACCCTCTAACCTACACATTAAACCAAATCAACCTTCAATTCTCAAACCTCTACCCTATACGTTGGACCCTCAACCCTATACCATCAACCCTCAACCCTTAAACCCTTAATCCCTCAACCCTTAAACCCTTAACCCTTAAACCCTTAATCCCTCGACCCTTAAACCCTCAACCCTTAAACTCTTAATCCCTCAACCCTCTAACCTATACATTAAACCAAGTCAACCCTCAATTCTCAAACCTCTACCCTATACATTGGACCCTTGAACCTATACCCTCAACCTTATACCCTCAACCCTCAACCCTTAAACCCTCAACCCCTTAATCCTTCAACCCTCTAACCTATACATTAAACCATCAACCCTCAATTACCAAACCTCTACCCTATACATTAGACCCTCAACCCTCAATTATCAAACCTCTACCCTATACATTGGACCCTCAATCCTAATCCCTCAACCCTATACCTTAATCCCTAGTCCTTTAATCCCTCAACCCTTAAACCCTAAACCCTTGACCCTTAAACCTTAAATCCGTAAACCCTCAACCCTTAAACCCTAATCCTTTAACCTTCAACTATAAACCCTATCCCTAAAGCCTCAACCCTCAACCCTTAAAACCTCAACCCTCAACTCCTCTACCCTATACATTAAAAACCCTTAACCCTAATTCATCAAGCGTATTCTATAAACCCTAATCTCTTAACGCTTGACCCTTAAACCCTAATCCTTTAATCCCTCAACCCTTAAACCCTTAACCCTTGACCCTTAAACCTTAAAGCCTTAAACCATCAACCCTTAAACCCTAATCCCTTAACCGTCAACCATCAACCATCAACCCTTAAACCCTCAAACCTTAACCCCTGTACTTTATACATTAAACCCTTAACCCTAATTCATCAATCCTATAACTTAATCCCTAATCTCTTATAGTTGAACCCTTAACCCTTAATTCCTTAAGTCCTTAACCCTTAACCCTAAAACCTTGACCCTTAAACCTTAAATCCTTAAACCCTAAGCCCTTAAAACCTAATCCCTTAAACCTCAACTCTAAACCCTATCCCTAAAGCCTCAACAATCAACCCTCGACCCTTAAACCTTAAACCCTAAACCCTATCCCTAAAGCCTCTATCCTCAACACTATACCTTAAACCCTAATCCCTCAACCCTTAAATCATCAACCTTTAACCCTTAATCCCTCAAACCTTAAACCCTTAAACTTTAAACCCTAAACCCTCAACCCCTAGATACCCTTAAACCCATAAACCCTATACCTTGTACACTTAACCTTGGACACTCAAATTTGAAAATTATCCCTCAATCTTAAAACCTCTACCCTATACCCTATACCCTCGACCCTATCCTTATGCCCTAAACCCTCAACCTTCATCCATATTCCTTATACCCTCAACCTCAAACCCTGAACTATATATCTTAGACACTCAACCTTGACCATTATCCCTCAACCCTCAACCCTATACCCTCAACCATATACTTAACCCTTAATCCCTCAATCCCCAACCTATACCTTAAACCCTGGAACCTACACCCACAAACCCTCATCCCTATACCCTATAACCTCACCCTTATACCCTATACCTAAAACCTAAACCATACACTCTCAACCCAAGTCACCCTATGCCTTAACCCTCAATCTATATTTTAAATCCTAAACCAAATATCCTAAACCCTAATCCCTATACCTTACACACTTAATCTTATACACTCAACAAGCTAAATATTATCCATCAATTGTAACCCTCAACCCTCTATCCTCTACCCTCTTCCCTCTACGCTCAACCTATTACTTAATCCCTAATCCCACAAACCTCAAACCTCAACCCTCAACCCTATAACCTATACCCTCAGGTCCTTATATACCCTAAACCCAAAACCATTACATACATACATGTAAGCATACATACATACATACAAGCATCCATACATACATATATACATACATGCATACATATAAGCATACATACATACATACATACACACAAGCACACCTACATACATACATACAAGTATGCATACATATATACATACATGGAAGCATGCATACATACAAACATACATACATACAAGCATACATGCATACATGCATACGTACAAGCATACATACATACATACATATAAACATACATACATACATAAAATACATACATACATACAAGCATGCATACATACATAAATACATATAGGCATACATTCATACATACATAAATACATATATACAAGCATACATACATAAATACATACATATATACAAGCATACATACATACATACATACATACATATATACAAGCATAAGGCAGGTGCAAACAGATGGGGGGCCAAATTGTGGCCAAAATTTTAAAAAAGTTTTGATAGGCTATAACACGAGCATGTTAAAATGTGCTCGCATTATGGCTTGGTGTGCCAAGCCTAAGGCTCGGCCACATTGATCCTATTTTGTGCTAGTGTTATAACGCAAGCGCGGAATAACGCATTTAGGTTATGAGCTATTATAACAAACAAACAAACAAAAAACTGAATTCATTTGTATGCTGACTATTTTTTATTTTTCCCATGGCCAAAAACCATTCTCTCACGTGCTCACATCTTAGGAGGAGACAATCTTGCAATTTTTTCATCAATTTGTTGCTATTTCGTTGCCAAGATTCCACCAGGTCAATGGGGAGGTCGAATAGGTAAGGATTGTTTGTTTTTTTTGTGAATTTGTTAGTTTTAGGTTTTTTTTTAAATTCATTTGTTGAATTTGTAGGAAATTTTAATGATCCTGGAAACCCTCTTGAAAATCCTCAACAACCAGAGCAAAAAAAACATGAACAAAATCTTCAAGTTCAACAACCAGAACAACAATCTCCTCCTCCAATCCCTCAACATCCTCCTAGCACTCAATAAAATTTAATGGGGGTAATTGAAAACAATAAAAAAAAAATTGAGGAGGTAATCACGAGGTTGAACGATCGAGCAGGTTCAACCATGGAGAAAAAACACTTGAAAATTCACTTAAAGAATTGTTAAAACATGCAGATGCAATCAACAGACAATTAAGTGGTTGGCAAGATAGGAGGCAGACAGCTAGGAATTTTCACCAAGATAAATTATCATATAAAGATGTAAAAGATCAAAAAATTACAAAATTAGATTTGTGCTCATTATTCAACGACTCATGCACAAATCAAAATATTGACCTCAATGCAAAGAGGTTTCCTATCCATTGGTGCCACCACCAAGGGATCAAGAAATTATTTTGGGATAGGTGGTATGTGGTTTTTGATTACCCACCATGCAACAATTGCGAAGTCCTACAATATTTCCTAAGGAAACTATACTATGAGTTCATCCTGAACAAAATCTCAAATTATTTTGATATGAGGGACTTCCAGGGGAGAGGTGGGGGATCGATTCAATATAGACCCCATGCATGACACAATTCTAGGCAGCAAGCGAGATGACCTCTCGCTAGGCCAGATCATGAGCACATTGTTATCCCTTCCATCATGAAGGAGAGTGCTAAGGTAGAAACTTTGCAATCTATCACCTCTTTGACCCATAGTGTTATCCAGCATGCTAGTCCTATAGTACAGCGCCATCGAGGGGAGTCTTCGAGTGTTAGGCTTCCACCCCATTAATGTTAGCTTTATGGGGAGACTTGTAAATATGAACCCACTGACACTGATGAGGCTACTATATAGGATATGTTTGTAGCTACGGAGATGGCAAGGGCAGCTGACATTTTGAATGAGGCTTATGGCATCGATACTCAAGTAAATGTTAGCATGTTCATTGAATTTAATTTTTTAAATTTAATTTTTGAAATGCAAGATTAACTAATTTATTTTTATGATTGTAATTAAAATTTAGGGTCACAACGTTGATACTAGATACACTGGTGCTACACCTGCTTATTACTCCACTACATATACTGTTGAGGTATGTAACTAGTAAAAAATTATAAATTTATTACATGTTAATAGCATTGTTATATGAATGGTAATCTAATATCTGATTTTGGATGTTGAATAGGCTAATATTGGAGGTTTCATGGGAACACCTCGAAGTGCCAGTGGAGTTAGACAAATGTCCACGCAGGTAATAGAATAAAGAGTTTAACTAATGAATTGTACTTAATAGATTTGTGTAGCTTATATTCATATTTTTTACTACAATGCATTGCACATCTTTCAAACTCAAAGAATTACTTCACATTCCATAACTAATAACTAGATGTTGATAGATGACAAATTTCCAACTACAATATAGTTGTTTAGAAAGTCAACATAAGCAATGATGCAATTACTTCGCATAGCATAAGTAATAACTAGGAGTAGCTACCAATTGCATTTTCTTGTCATGGAATTCCATGACACCACTTTTTATTGAGGCATCTTTTCAAACAATTCACTACCTTGTCTATGTTATGTATGCTTGGAAGAAATATATGAAACAATAATAGTAAGCAATAGCATAGACAAGGCAATGAGTTGTTTGAAAAAATGCCTAAAAGAAATGTGGTCTCATGGTGATGTCCATCACCATGAGATCCAATTTCTTTGAGGAATTTTTTCAAATAGCTCACTACCTTTTCTATGCTACCACATTTTCCATACATGTCTACAAAAGCATTTTATCAAATAGTTCACTTCCTTGCTTCTATGGATAAAAGCCTAAAAAAGGTACTTTCCAACAAACTATGAGTTCTTGAAAAAAAATCTATCAAAGAATAATAGTAAGCAATAGCATAGACAAGACAGTGAGTGTTTGAAAAAATCTCTCAAAGAAATGTGGTCTCATGGTGATGGAATACCATTACATCACCATGAGACCACATTTCTTAGAGATATACTTTTTTCAAACAGCTCATTTCCTTTTCTATGCTACCACATTTTCCATACATGTCTACCATTTTTTTTTAATCAAACTACTTGAACTTCCTTGTTGTTATGGCTAAAAGCATAAAAAAGGTGATTTCCAACAAACTATGGATGCTTGGAAAAAATCTATCAAAGCATAATAGTAAGAAATAGCATAGACAAGGTAGTGAGTAGTTTGAAAAAATGCCTCAAAGAAATGCAGTCTCATGGTGATGGAATTCCATTCCATCACCATGAGACCACATTTCTTTGAGGCATTTTTTCAAAAAACTCACCGCCTTTTCTATGCTACCACATTTTGCATACATGTCTACCAAAGAATTTTATCAAACTACTCACTTCCTTGCTACTATGGCTATAAGCCTAAATTAGGTGCTTTCCAACAAACTATGGATGCTTGGAAAAAATCTATCAAAGCATAATAGTAAGCAATATCATAGTCAAGGTAGTGAGTAGTTTGAAAAAATTCCTTGAAGAAATGTAGTCTCATGGTGATGGAATGCCATGACACATTTTTTTTCAATGGCATTCCATCACCATGAGACCCCATTTCTTTGAGGCATTTTTTCAAACAGTTCACTGCCTTCTCTATGCTACCACAATTATCTCATATGTCTGCCAAAGAATTTTATCAAATAGTTCATCGCCTTGCTGCTATGGATAAAATCCTAAAAACAGGTGCTTTCGAACAAGCTATGGATAGCGAAAATAGTAAGCATGATAGTCAGAAATATATAGTTTAATAAGTACTCAAAATTTTGTTCATTATCTCATACATTATAAGTCATGATGTGCATCACTATTGTAGTTTTTGTGATTGAATAATTTGTTGTTTTATTTTCAAATACTAGAATCGGATACACCTCCAAATGTTCATAAGGAAATGGAGCTTAGTGTTTCATCTGCTATAGACTCTTCGATGCCCCTCAAGGAGGTATGAGGTAGATTACTAAATTTCAATTTAAATTCATTGTTATAACTTTTAGTTAGTGAAAAATAAAACCATTATTGATTCATAGTTTAATTTCTCTTTGGATTGTTTCTATAGGGCTTCAGCATGCCTCAGCATGGGCACGCGGAACTTTCCCTCGAGGAGAGTGATCGTCTAGTGGCGGTAAGTGATTATTTTGTTAAATATATCATTTTTTATAATGTAATTTATATATATTAATATATCTTTACTTGTTATCATAACAAATACAACTTGACCAAGAACTAAACCCTAGGAGGAGCAACAGGAGCACTCCTCGACCTCAGAACAAACAAGTGACAAATTTATTACAATCCGGTCGACAAGAAAAGGGCAAGAATTTTTTTCCAAGGTATGGAGAGCAATGAATTTTAATTTTAGATCCCTTTGTTGTATGCCTATATGGAATTTTCGTACATATTTTGTATTGGATATATTTGACACTGTATGCCTATATGGAATTCTTGTAAGCCTATATGGCTATTTTGTATATATTTTATACTTATATCGACATATATTGATGTATGCGTACATGGCTATTTGGTTAATACAAATCTTTTTTATCAATGGTGTCCACATTTGCATTATAAATCCACGGTTCAATAGATATGAGTTACATGTATTCAAGTGTATACTTTACAAATTACATGTATACTTTTTGACTTATGTGCATTCCAATGTATTCTTTGTGACTTACGTGTTGTTTTCATGCTATACCTTGTATTCATGCATATACTTTGTATTAATTTATGTATACTATGTATTCATGTGTATACTTCAAGGCTTACGTGTATTTGAGTACTTGTGCTTCCCTTATTCACATGTATGCTTGAATTATTCATGTGTATACTTATTAACTAGTTAGCCCTAGCATTGATGATTGTTTTGATTATACGGGAAAACCAACTGTTGAAGGGACCCAAAACCCTTTACAATATTAGACAAAAATGCTACTAAAAAGATGGGCCAAACTAAACTAGCAGTAGACCAACACTAAGAAACCAAGGCAAAAAGAGTGTTGAACAAAAGATAAAATAGTGAACTAAGAGCAGCACTCAACAACAAAAAAACAAAAAAACAACAAGAAACCACCCAAAGATCAACAGAGTAAAAACAACAACATAGCAAACACTAATTCATACTGCTTAAGGTGTTGGCCACCTCAAGCTCCTGGCTCCTATGTAGGTCAATCATTTCTTGTAGCTCCTTCTTCTCGACTTCAAAAGATCTTTTCCAATCAGTCAACCCTTTAGCAGCAAGGCCTTTGTTGTCATCTTTCGCACCCTTCTTTCCTTTACCTTTAATCGTATGCTCCTTCTCCATAAGCTCAAAGAAGTACAGTTGATCCTCTCTTAAATCACTAATCTTTTTGACCAGGACTTCCAATGAGTCCGCACTATTTTTCACAAAGATATGGCATGCATGCAACAAGTTTTTGATCTATGCATTGGTTCCCACACCCTTAACTTCCAACCCAGCCAACCGTTCTTCACACGGGGATTTGAAATCTTGGAATGAACCTTCAAGGTCCACAATCCTTTCAATAAGAATGTTTGAAATAGAGCTCTTCAGCACATTCCTTAGGTTCTCCTTCAAACCCCTAATTTTAATATTCACTTTATTGAACTCCTGAAGAGTCTTCTTAGCTAATTTAAAAGTACTAGTGGCCCCAACCCTAGCCATGTCCAACAACTGAAACATTGAGGGAGATTCATCATTTAAATATGAAAAATCCTCAGAGAGGGGGTCTACCTTTAGGGGTTCCGATTTAGCGTTCATCCTCTTAGATTCTTCCTCACCTTGACCCTTTTTTTCTCATCCTGCATAGCATCATTAAGTAATTTCTGATTTGACGAGTCCTCAATATTCCCTGCATTATCACCAGTAGCCTTCTCCTTATCTGACACCTTGGCATCCTTCACAAGAACATTAGCGACCTGGTTTTTCAACTTAGTAATGTGTTTGGATGATCTCCTTCGCTGGTCCTTGGCCTTCAAGTTAGGCACGTTCTCCTGTAAACCCTCCTTACCACCAACATCAATTTCACCTCGGCCAACAACCAACTCCACCTTCTTCAGAGAAGAATCCTCCAACCCCACCTTCATGTCCTTGCTATCAGAGAGAATAATGCACTTAGGCACTCAACTACTTTTAGGGCATCTCTTCTTCCTCTTTTTCGAAGAGGTGGCCTTAGGGGATTGAGGACCCACCTCCTCCTCTTCATCCCATTCATTATCTTTGGCATTTTTGGTATCTAAACCAGAGGAATCAAACCCATCACTTAGATTCTTCTCCTTACCCATAATAGTAGGGCCAAGGAGGAGAGATCTGACATGCTCCATGATTAGAAGAATGAGGCCCTCATGGAGGACCGGGGTCTTCCTATATTTTGATTGTGCATACACCAAAATCTCCATAGACGAAAGTAAGAAAAAAGGAAAAGAAACAAACAACCCATGTCTGAATGATTTAAGAGAGTGAAATGGTGTCCCAGAATTGTAATAAGCCTACCTTCTAGTGTCACATACCAAATTATTACCTCAGCCACCTCCTCCCAAATCTTCTTGAGCGACTTGTGCTCGTAGCCCTAGCTCTCCATTTTAACCAGCTTCTTCTTGTCATCGTCCTTAAAAAACTAGGCCATCGCATCCTCATTACTCTTCTTGTCCTTAAAAAATTTGTGGCCTACCATTGGCATCCCCATCACAGTAACAATCAACTCCTCATTCACCTCTACTTCTAGACCTTTTATCTAGAGCTTCCTATTATGCCAACAAGAAATAAATTTTGCTAACGCATTTGAGTCATGCCCATGCAGACATTCTAGGAATGACATAATATTCTTATGGTACAAGATCTTCCATAGTTTTTTTCTTTTTCCTCAGACCCGTGCAAGTATGCAATTCTATTCTGCTTCTGTTACCACCCATTTTAGTAGACACCAAATGGGAAAAACCCTTGCGAAAATTGTTCGAATAAAAGCCAGCAATCCGAGAAAGATCGACAAAGTGTGTGAGTCAAAATAACGTACTATGGCTTAAATGCCACCAGCGCCTAATATAATCCCACTCCATCATTCCGCATTAAACTCCTAGCTCTCTTGGGAATGATCGATCCCTCCTCCCATGTCCAAGACTCATTTAATCTAATAGCTTCGTTTGAAAAAAAATCTTCCAAAGAGTTTACCTCTCAGAAAATGTGAGATACATGAGTCTCTTCACATGCACTTAACATCATTATACTATCCTTAATTAATTGTTCCACATTCCAACTCAGCATATGGGTGCCACGTAGGTAATTTACAATGTTTGAAGAGTTTCCTTCAACCCATAATTTTGAATATCCTCTGTCCACAAAAAAATTTATGCTTGCAAACACAACTTTTGCCTCGACACGGTGATTGGTCTAAATTCCTAGTGGGAGTGCCTCCATGCCTAATAATCTACCATCCTCATTCTTCAACACCCCCCACAACCTACAGGCCCAGAGTTCCACTTCGCTGCACCATCAAAATTAACTTCAAGTTTATGGCAGGAATGGAAGGAATCTTCTAGGTTGAAATCACTAAAATATTATAACTAGCCAGACAAATAGCAAGCTCACAGCAGGGAGAGTCAGGAAAACAGATGGAAAAAATTTCTAGAATCACTCGATGAACCTTGATGTAGAGTCTACCAACTTCAATCTTAGAATCCCAAAAGATTCTATTGTTTTGTTCTTTCCAAATACCCCAAGCAATGTGCAGGGCCATGAGATCCCAAAGTCCATGGAGAACAGGGGAAGTGGAGGGGCACTTCCATTGTTCAACAAATATTTCAAGGGACTCCAGGAAAATCCAAACCAAATTCCAAACACCAAGAAATTTACTCCAAAGTGGTGAGGAGAACTTACAACCAATAAAAATATGGAAAGCACTCTAAGCATCAACTTCACAAAGAATGCATCTATTAGGAAAAGTGAAGCCCCTTTTACAAATATTATCCTGCGTTAAAATTTTACCTTGCATAAGAATCCAAAAGAAAACATTCACCTTAGGAATTGTGATATAAGAGGGATTCATTGCACACAAGTCTCTTCTTTATCAAGAGATCACCAGGGAACGAACTGCCCTTATACACCTCAAACTAAATGGATCAATGAAATTGTGAAGAGAGTTGAGAAAGTAGGTTTGAGATCCGAGAGAGCAAGACTTCTAAGTTCCAATATCCAATTGAAGAGCTTTCGACCAAAAGACGTCAGCATAGTTCTAGGATGCCAACACGGGACAATGACGCGTTGGCGTTCTAAGCTATAAAGAACTCAAGAGCTCAAGCAGATGGAACAAAATCTTACTTCTTGACTCAGAATAGGAGACGTGAGGAATCAATCAATCAACAGAAAGATAAGAACTAAAGGGAAATACAAGAAAACTTGAAACAAGATCACCTTCATGCATCTAAATCTTTAGTCTAAGCTTCCTTTCATAGCCTGCACACAAAATATCAAGGGGAAAAGGTTGGGGTTGTATAGGGGCCTCCCTCAGTCAAACCCCCGTATTGGCGTTCCCACCTCCACGGATAGCCAAGTTTGGTAGAGAGTGTAAAGGAAATAACAAAGTAGGTGGTGAAAAAAAAACCCACTTCGAAGTAGAGCCCACACCACAAAGTAGTAAATGAACTAGTAGGAAGGAATGATAAGGAGAGAGAGCATTACCCATGGGTCAAGACCCTCTTCCGGAGCACATGGGTGTACCGTAATGTGCTTGCTTGAGAGCTGGTAGCTGTTGGGGGGGGCTGAGTCCAGCATGGCTTCACCAGTGAAAGTGTTCCTACTCGAGGATATAACTTACCCAAGACTAGAGCAAGTGGTGACAATGCTTGAAATGATAGCTTCCCACACCAAAATGAGGGCCAAAAAAATTTTTTAATGCATGCAAGGGTGGCATAGAGCCATTTCACTCGAGACCTAACCGCCAAGACACGAGTCACAAGGGTCAGGATTCTAGGTTCACTATTTCAAACTCTGAAAACTGCCAGGACACTAGTGCATTGTGCGGACATCTGTACGTTGCGTAGGTGTCCAAGGCCTAGATTTTTTAGGAAACGCCTTGTCAGGCTTCTATCATTTCACCATGTGCCCACATGAAGCCAAAATCATAAAATTCTGCCTCATTGGATTTTGTCATTAATGCTCGAAAGGTATCATAAATATTAGGCAAGATGCAAAAATGTGGAACTGCCCTTAGGTGCAATTCTGCGACATTACATTTTGCCCCCACTTTAGTGGGCTTGATTTTGGAAAAAGTTAGCCTCACTAAAGTAGAGAAAAATTTCACCTAAATTTTTGATTTTCAGAAATGTGTGCCAGGAAGTAGGATCACAGAGGTCACCGAGGTCGAGCTAATCGATACCGAGGATTCCCCTAGCTCTCGAGCTCAACCATTAGCAACACAACGATCATGAAAAACTGATCAAAACTATATCCTGCAAACAAAAAAATTCAGTCAGTTTCAGAAAATCGGAAGAAACTACCATGGATAGAAGAATGATCAAGAAAAAATCGTTGGTTTAGAGGAGAAAAAAATGATCAAGAGGTGACTATATGCCCCCTCTTGGGTTTTCCCCCAGCATGGTGGGGTAAAGTCAGGAGAAACTAGGGGGCCACAAATTTTAGGAAAAATGGGCCCCGGGGGGACCTATATATACCTAGGTGGGCCCCTAGAAGGGTCATTTTCACTATTCACTGCGAGCAGATTATTGAATTTTGTGAGAGAAATGTCAGAAAAATGTTGAACAAGAGAGAGTATGAGGTGCTGAGGCTAGAGCAGCTACATGATGACATCATCATAGGTCACGAGGTTGACCAGGTAGGCTTCTTAGTCTCGATCTTTGTGCCTTTTTTCTTATTTTTTGGATTTTTTTCATGCTTCGAGGTGTGCAGGCATCCGAAATGTGTGCCTTCATCCTCTTTCCGTGCTAGGGTCCTAGATCTGCATTGTCATCCTGAGGATGCATTGGCATCCTCCAAGCGACCATGGTGGTCTGGGATGCAGGCGCTTCATGCAAACATCTTTGTGGCGCACATATGTCATGTCACATGTTTGCTTACCATGATCAGGTTTTTGACTTAAAACTTTTTTACTTTTTTGCAAGATTATCCAAAGATCTGAAAGCATCCCAAAGGACAAACCTTTTGCCTTGTCCATGAGCAGAGAGATCGCTTATTACCTGATGAGTTCACACATTTGGAGCGGGTCGGTCTCTAGCATGTATTCACTATGCCAAAGATGTGATACAATGACAGGATGCTCACCGCTCTGATGGAGCGATGGGATGCTACACATCATCTTTCCATCTACCCTATGGAGACATGATTTTCACCCTCAAGGATGTCTATCAGATCGTTGGGCTCCCCATCCGTGGATGGCGGGTGGCCTTGGATGACACCCGATCAACGCGAGAGCGCAACGAGGGTGTTAGGTACTGCACAGGGCAAACCAAAGGTGACGACGACACTGGTCACATATACATGCACCGATATGACCAGGCGAGGACGATAGTGTTGCTGCTACCTTGGGTGATGGTGGTGACAGTTGCTTTTCAGATCACTATAGACGGGCAAGGCTCACATCAACACGGGGGCCTCATCCCGATTACCAAGGACATGGTCGAGCACATGAATTTTTTTGCTTGGGGGCACAACATGTTGGCGCACCTTTACCAGAAGCTTGGATGGTATGTTTACTATGAGTACCATAGTCTTATAGTGTGCACACTTTTGCAGTTGTGGTAATTCGCCCACATCATGTGCACCCGACCAGTCATTTTTTCCCAACGATGACCGTATGATGTCTCGATGGCCCACTAGTACGACATGACAAGCAAGTGGTGTTTCAGGGATGTATAGTTTTGGAGGCTACAGTTTGATACTATCACTACATAAGAGGTTTGTTGGAGACCCCACCACTATTTTAGGTGGGTTGATGATAGTATGTTCCTTAGGAACCTACAGCGGAACCATTTTCTAGTGGGTCACCGCGACCTTATTATTGGAGTCGGGTCATGCGGTAGCATGGCCGTGTATAGACCACACCACTCGACGTGGCCACATACACCAAGGCACACCGCAATGTAGTGAGGGTAGGTGATCACCCTCACCCCTCTATTACAAACATCATCTTTTTGGACGATGATGAGCCCGATCATGATCTTTCGGCCATGGTGGTGGTAGAAAATGTTGGGGTAGCAACAATTTACACGCGATGGTGGGAGAGGCATCGTCCTGCTCTAGTTTTTGGTGAGGGTGCTCTACGAGGGGACCCAGGCCAGAAGGAGGATGAGCCCCACTAGCCTCCATAGGGTAGAAGGAGAGGTTGCCAATAGATTGGTGCAGAGGAGGAGGAGGAGGAGGTGGAGGCAACACCTGTGAGGCCATGACGACAGAGGAGATCAGCCCCCCCTAGCTACCCCTATTTCATCGTCATCGTCAGCCTCCATTATCCTAGTAGTAGCAACACTAGCATCTCTTTGGATGACCACTGATACCGGAGGCATAGGCCTCAGTGTTGATCCACACCCTAATCCCACACGGTAGCTAGGGGATCCAAGTATACATAGTGCATTATTTTTACTTTCACGCTTTTTGTATTTTTGTTTATTCTTTTTTATATTTATACACATGCCATGTGATACTGATCCCCTTCTTTCTCTTTGTGTTTGCAGCTCGGATGTACAGGGATGGACTGAGCTTATAGCTCAGTGTATTTCAGAGGTGGCCCCTATTATTCCAATCCAGGGGATGGTCTTAGAGGCTTACCGACTTGTTTCAACAGGGAGGCATGCCCCCACTTTTGAGCCGGTAGCATGTCTACATATCGCATATGAGGAGTGGGGTGCAGAGGTAGTGCAGCTGGCTACAGAGCTGAGAGCTACTAGGGATTAGTGAGATTAGTTGTCAGGGGAGTTACAGACGGTACTTGTCGAGCGAGATGTGACAGTGAGGAGAGCTAACGCCACCGAGGTGATGCATGATGCTCTTCAGAGCTGCATTGATGAGCTCGACGCATAGTCAACAGTCGTGATCCCAGCAGATGTCTAGCAACTGCAACAGGAGCTTATCCAGGCAAAGATGGACATTTGTTCACTATAAGGGGAGCTCAGAGGGATACGGGCGGGTCTATCTACATCACATTCACACCAATCTCGATCACAGACCACCGTGCAGCCTCCTCCTAGAGCACCAGAGCGGCTGCCAGAGCCAAAGGGATTGAGGAGCCACATGCCTCGAGGATAGGACTCCTATTTTGTATATCATTTTTGTAGTCAGACGTACATACACATACATATTTGTACATATTTTGTATAGACATATATTCAGTAGCCACTCTTTTTTTATAGCAATGGCCTGATACATGTACATGACATTAGATTCATACATTGGACATATATATATACATCGGTTTCAACATCATGGCTTTTCTTGTGTGTATGCTTTCCATTTTCATGTATGCTCATGCTATGGATGGTATTTGTTTATATGGATGTATGTTTTCATTATATGCTAACCATGATTTAATTTAACACATTTACTTACATGTTAATTAAATGCTATGATGATCTAATAATACGATGTGATGTATGGATATTTAGCATAGTCAGACACACGTATGTATGTTTTTGTTACATGCACACACATATGGTCCTATCACAAACACAAAAAATTTCATGATGTGAAAGTGAGTGAATGTTAATATATGCAGTATTACTACCTTTTGGGGAGAACACCACATACACTGCACATTAGGACACTATGCATAGTATCGACGAAGATGCATCACATTGACAGACTCTTTTAAAGGTGTTCCATCCATAGACGATAATCCATAAGCACCTAAACCATATACAGAAATCACGATGTAAGGACTTAGCTAGTTAGGACTAAATTTCCCTTTTTGATCAAGTGGTGCATTCACATTTCGCTGATTTTTGTATAGAACCAGGTCCCCTAGCTTAAAATTCCTAGGTAGCACACCCTAATTATATTGTCTAGATAGCGATCGCTGATAAGCCTTAAGATGATTGAGGGCCTGTAAATGGCGTTCATCGAGCATCTCAAGTTGATACAAACAGTTAATCTGATAGGTTTCATCATCAATCACCCCCCTAAGGGAAACCCACAAAGATGGTTTTTCCAACTCTGGAGGAATGATAGCTTCGGCACCATACACGAGGTTATAAGGCGTCATTCCCATCGCCGTGTGAACACTCATGCGATAAGCCCACAAAGTATATGTTAACTAAATGTGCCAATCCTTACCATGTTTATTAACTATCTTATGGAGAATTAGCTCAAGCGTTTTGTTAGAAGCTTTTGCTTGGCCATTAGATTATGGATAATACAGTGTAGAAAACTTGTGTTGATTATGAAATTTCTCCAAGAATTGCTTTACTTCCCTGGTTTTAAATGGTGTACCATTGTCAGAAACAAGTATAGCAGGTAGTCTGAAATGAGAAATGATGTTCAATAGGAAGCTACAAATATTTTCAGCACTTGTGGATCGAAGCTGAATAGCCTCAACCCATTTTGTGAAATAATCTGTAGCGGTGATAATAAAGGTATGTCCTTTGGAAGAAGGAGGTGATATTTTCCCAATAATGTCCAACCTCGATTTTGCGAATGGCCAAGGAGAAGTTTGATTTTCCAGCTCTTGAGCAATAGCGTGGATAAGGCGGCTATGTTGTTGACATTGAAGGAATTCCTTGACGAAACCGAAGGAATCTTGTTCCATCATCTACCAATAGTATCCCATGTGTATCGGTTTTCTCACCAAGGATCTACCACCAAAATGTCCACCCCCAGAACCTGCATGGGCTTCTTTAAGGGCAAGGGGTATTTCTGCTTTAGTCAGGCATCTTAGTAGCAAGCCATTATATGATTTTCGATAAAGAACGTTGGATAAGATGGCATAACAGGCTGAAAGCTTTCGTATACGAGTACGATCATTTTTTGTCGCAACATCAGGAAGGTTTTCACTCTTTAGGTAATTGTATATACTATAGAACCACTCTCCCAAGTCTACATGAAGGAAAATTAGAGACTCAGGTGTGGGTTGATGGGGAACTACCACGGTTTGCATGACCTGAACCATGAAGTGATATTCCTTCGTATCCTCTTTTGAAGGTACCAAGGAAGTTGTGCTTGCCATGGCATTTGCATGTCTATTTTCTTGCCTAGGAATGTTGTTTATTATGAAAGAAGAAAACTGATTAAGCAAGGAAAAAGCGAGGTCTCAATATTGAGACAACTTACTTTGTTTAGCTTGATAAGTTCCCGTTATCTGATTCACAATAAGTTCAGAGTCAACTAGTATACAAAGATGTTTAATTTTCAACGCAATCATGGCATGCAAACTAGCAATAAGAGCTTCGTACTCGGCGATATTATTGGTGCAAGGAAAATCTAATCAAAAAGATAGGGGGGCCAGTTTACCTTCAAGGGATATTAGGACCACACCCACTCTAGAACTAGTCTGACACCTCGATCCATCAAAGTACATATTCCATTCGAGGTCATAGTTGATTGTGAAGATATCCTCATCAGGGAATAGGTCCAACCCGAGGAAGGAGCAGGGTGAGGGAGCATCTGCCAATTGGTCAGCGATCGCTTGTCCTTTTACAAATTTTTGAATGATAAATTTTATATCAAACTCAAAAAGAAACATAACCCACTTCGCTAATCTCCCAGCAAGGTCGACGCTAGAGAACAAATATTTCAAAAGATCTATTTTTACTATGATGTGAGTTTCAGCATGGAGGAGATAGTGCCTTAGCTTCTGCGTAGCGAATACAAGAGCAAGGCACTAATTCTCCATGGATGAATAATGGGTTTCATAATTGACAAGGATGTGCCTAATGTAGTAAACCACTCTTTCTCTTCCTGTGTCATCATACTGAGCCAGTAGGGTTGCCAAAGTGTATGGTGAAGCAGCAAGGTAAAGCAAGAAGGGTCTATCTTGCATAGCCAGCATCAATACAGGAGGATTGGTCAAATAAGATTTGATGGATTCAGAAGCTCTCTGACATTCTTCATCCCATATAAAGCAAACATCCTTCTTTAGTAGACGAGTGAAAGGAAGGGTACGGTCAGCCAACTAAGATATGAATTTATGAATTACTTGAATCTTCCCCTATAAACTTTTCAATTTGGTAATGTTCCTTGGTGGAGACATGTTAACAATAGCATCAATCTTACTCATGTCAACTTTGATTCCACGATAAGAGACTATAAACCGAAGAAGCTTGCCAGCGTCAACGTCAAAGACACACTTCTAGGGATTGAGTCTCATCTTGTAAAGTTGAAGCCCTTCGAAGATAAGATGAAGGTTCTTCACAAGATCTAGATGATTTACAGACTTCGCCAAGATGTCATCGACATACTCTTCTAATACCTTATGAATGAAATCATGAGATATCAAGGTCATCGCTCGTTGATAAGTTGCTCCTGCATTCTTTAACCCAAAGGGCATGACCACATAGCATAAAGTCCCCCAAGGGGTAGTAAAGGCTATCTTGTACTAATCTACCAGATTTAATACGGATTTGATTATAGACCAAGAAGCCATCCATGAAAGATAATAATGCATGTCTTGCGGTCGAGTCCACAATCATATCTATATTAGGTAATGAAAAATCATCCTTAAGAGAAGCCTTGTTAAGGTCCCGAAAGTTAATGCATATACGAATACAGTCATTAGGTTTGCTAACAGTGATTATATTCAAAATCCAAGGAGAATAGTCAATGGGAAGGATAAAGCCCGCCTTCAATAGCTTCTCTATCTCGGTCTTGACCATTAAAGCTACCCTAGGATTGATCTTTCAAATTTTTTGCTTAATGGGCTTCGCATCGAGACATAGAATGATATTATGGACCACTATGGATTCATCAATACCAGGCATATCTTCATACATCCAAGCGAAGATATCAGGGTAAGCATGCAAGAGAGTGGAGTGTTCATCTACTTCCTCAGAAGAGAGGCACTTCCCGATCTTGATTACTCTTTCTGAAGATTTAGTATCCGTGGGGACTTCGATAGTATCCCCTTTAAGGAGGGAACTATGGTCCTCGAGATGAGATATTGGAACATCATCATTGATGTTAGATAGAGGGTCTTCCTCATCAATGCTCAGAATGAATTCTCCAAAGTATGCTTGTTTGTGTAAGCGATACGAGAATCGTTCCTTGTGATGATAAGGAGGTAATGAAGAATAAGCACCTAGAAATTCTCCTAATGCTTCATCTAAAGAGAAAGCATCTACAGGAACCTTCTTGGCTTGTCCTCTTTCTTTTATCAACTCAGGATGGTCAAACTCAATAGTTCGGCCAAAATCATATTAACACTCCAGCAAGGTTTTTGTCTAGATTTTTCAATAGGGCATCCCAAATCTAGATAGCATTGTTGCTGCTTAAACTGGATAGGGACTTTTATTCCTTGCTTGATACGTCCTAGGCCTTTCTACCCATAGCCATACCGAGAAGAAATCTCATAACCAAACCCATAGCGAGCTTGTAGACTTTTAGGAGGGGGCAGCTCTACATAGAGTGTCTCATTCCACCAATGGACATTAAAAGTTTCTACGGGGGTGGTCCCACTTCCTTTACTTGGTTCATAGATGTCAACCTCCTTTTCAGAGATAGAATCACTCCTAGGGAGGAGCGGTATCTTGGATAGGATCACACCTCGCTTCTTCAACGGGAGGGTCACTCGTCCTCCTGTTAGTAGAATCTGGGAATTCTATATTGGAGGTATCCAACTTGTACTCCACTATGAAGAATTCAGAGAAGTTCAAGCAACCCTAGACATCACCTAAGAGAGCATTTGTTTCAAGGGATGAAGGAGAAGACAGGGGGGATTCACATTCTTCCATGTTAGGCGGTTTGTCTCGGTCGATACTCGCTTGAGGAACAGCTTCTGTAGTAGGTATCAATGAGGAACAAGCCATAGCATTAGCGGTTAAGGAAGGAATGCAATTATTGAGAGTGGAAACGGCTGAATTACGACCAACAACGGCTAGTAAAAAAAGGTGCACAGTCTCTGGATTTTCTTTAATCGTAACCACTTGATTGTTAGCAACAAACTTCAAGGAACGATGTAGGGTAGAAGTTACTACACCCATATCATGAATCCAAGGTCTTCCTAAAAGAATATTGTATGGTAACGGGCCAAGCATTACGTAGACCAACGTAGGTAAAGTAACGAGGCCCAACTGCAAAGGTAACATTATCTTACATAGAGCTTGGCTGCCAGCATTATCGAATCCATGAATATATAAGGAAGAAGCCGCTAAAGAGGATGAATCAACCTTGATTTTAGACAGTAGATCTATACCACAAAAGTTGAGAGTTGAACCAGTGTCAACGAGGGTACGTCTAATATTGATGTTAACATTTACTATGATCATCAAAGGTTTCACTTGTTTCTGCACGTCTGAATGCAGGAATTCTTGTAGGTGGAACATAATATTCGGTGAATCCGCTCGAATATGTTCCATCAACACATCAACATCTATAGGCCTAGCAGAGGTAGGCAAGAGAATATTTTGTAAGGCTTCTTACAGCATCTCTTGATAAACTGGAGCAGTTTGAAGAAAATCCTAAAGCGAAATCTTAGCCGAAGTAACACGAAGTTGCTCGACAAGATCATAATCACTTGGTGCTTTGATCATAGGTTTAGGAGCTAGAGGAAGGCCAGGTTGAGATGGAGGTAAAGAAGTAGGAGTTCGGTCTGGTTACGATGTAGGAACAACAACTTGTTGTTTTAAGTTTTGTCTATTTCCCCTTGTAGGGTACGTATGTCCAAAAACATTATAAGAAGTAGAGTTAGTAGCCTTCACAAATCTCGAATATAAGTCTGATGGATTGCTATGACCTAAAATCCCATAGACGGAGTAGTCCTTCCTAGGGAATGTCTCAGTCGGGGTCACATAAATGACAAGTTTCTTAGGGCTTGGAGGAGCCACAAAAACTACTACCACATTTACCGACTCCTCAACTGGTGAGGAAATAGTTTGTTTTGAAGATTTACAGATAGGGGAAAGTGCTTCTAAGAAATCATCTAGAGCATCTTCCAACATATCAAAATCTTCTTTAGGAAAAGACTCATTATAGCTAGACAACATTATGAAAATGGATCTAACAGGTCACGTCGGGTTCAACAAAAATGTGACATAAGAGGATTCGTTGCACACGGGTCTCTTCTTTCTCAATAGATCACCAGGGAATGAACTTCCCTTATACACCTCAAACTGAATGGATCAATGAAATCGTGAAGAGAAGTGAGAAAGTAGGTTTGGGATCTAAGAGAGCAAGACTTCTAAGTTCCAATATCTAGCTAAAGAGCTCTTGGCCAAAGGATGTCAACGCAGTTCTAGGACACCAGTGTGGCGCACTGTCATCTGCAAGATGCATTGGCATCCTAAGTTGTAAAGAACTTAGGAGCTCAGGAAGATGGAAAAAATTCTTACTTCTTAACTCAGACTAGGAGACATGAGGAATCAAGCAATCAAAAGAAATTTAAGAACTAAAGGGGAATACAAGAAAGCTTGAAGCAAGATCACCTTCGTGTGTCTGAATCTTTAGTCCAAGCTTCCTTTCATAACCTACACACAAAATATCAAGGGGAAAAGGTTGCAGCTGTATAGGGGTTTTCCTCAGTCAAACCCCCGTATTGGTGTTCCCACCTCCACGAATAGCCAAGTTTGGTAGAGAGTGTAAAGGAAATAACAAAGTAGGTGGTGAAAACAAAACCCGCTTTGGAGTAGAGCTCGCACCACAAAGTAGTAAATGAGCTAGTAGGAAGGAGTGATAAGGAGAGAGAGAGAATTACCCACGGGTCAAGACCCTCTTTCGAAGCACATGGGAACACCATAATGTGCTTTCTTGAGAATTAGTAGCTATTGGGAGGACCTCAATCTAGAGTGGCTTTGCCAATGAAAGTGCTGCTACTCAAGGATAGAACTTACCCAAGACTAGAGCAAGTGGTGACAATACTTGAATTGATAGCTTCCCACCCCAAAATGAGGGCCAAAAGGATTTTTTAATGCATGTAAGGGTGGCACAGAGTCATTTCACTAGAGACCTAACTGCCAGGACACGTGTCACAAGGGTCAGGGTTCTAGATTCACCGTTTCAAACTCAAAAAATCACCTGGACGCTAGCTCATCGCGTGGACATCTACGCACCGCGTAGGCGTCCAAGGCCTAAATTTTTGGGAAACACCTTGTCAGGCTTCTATCATTTCCCCATGTGTCCATATGAAGCCAGAATCATAAAATTTTGTGTCATGGTATTTTTTCATTAATGCTCCAAAGGTGTCATAAATGCTAGTCAAGATGCAAAAATGTGGAATTTCCCTTAGGTGCAATTCTGTGACATTACAGGAATCAACTTCTTGTTCCATAAGTTACCCCAAAAAGGAATAGAAGAAGGCTTATCTATCATACTACTAAGGATAGAAGCAATTGAAAACTCACCCTTAGCACAAGGGGTCCAAACAACTCTGTCCGGCCTAGGAAAAGTGGGGATTCAAACCACTCTTAAAAAGTCCTGAAGAACCTTCAACGACATGTCCCAATCCTAGAAATTTTTCCACTCCCCATTATGAATATAATCAACCACTCGACAGCCAAAACATTGTTTGCACATAGGAATGATGGGGGTGGCCTAGGGAAGACTAACCAAAGGTTTTAATCCACACCAAGTGTCTTCCCAGAAGAGAATTCGATTATCGTCACCCAACAGCCATTTAACACCATCAGCAATTTGCTCCCTGCAAGGAACAATACTCTTCCAAAAGAATGAACTAGGTGGAATATCATCAGAAGTTAACAAGTTCCAAGATCTCTCAAGACCATGCATATACTTATTACTAGCCACTAAAGCCCAACCCGCTTCCCCGTTAAGGAGCCTCCAAACATTCTTCGATAACAGGACCTTATTAAAGGCTTTAAGGTTTCTAACTCCAAGACCACCCCACTTCTTTGGTCTACAAACCAAATCCCAAGCCACAAGAGTAATTCTAGCTTTGATTTCAACGCCTGGCCATAGAAATATTTTAATTATTTGTTCCATTTTCTCTTCGAATTTGATAGGAATTATGAAGAGGCTCATAGCATACATTGGAAAATTTTGAAGAGTAGAATCAATTAGCTGCATCTTCCTAGCTTGGTTGAGAAGCACCCCTATCCAGCCCACCAAATTTCTACTGAACTTGTCTAGCAGACCCATCCATAAGGAATCTAGGATCTTCGAGATACACAAAGGAAGGCCCAAGTAGGTGGACAAGAGGTCACCCCTATTACAAGACAAGATCCTATAACACTTTAACTGCAAAGCTTCAGGGGTATTAAGGAAAAAAATTGACTCTTCGGTAGATTGATACATTCACTAGAAGCCCTCTCATAGTCCTCAATCAAACCCTTCATAGTTTTAAATTCACACATAGAGGATTCACCCATCATCATGGTGTCATCCATAAATTGTTGGTGGGTAACAAGAGCACATCTAGAAGAAGGAGAAAGTCCCTTCAGAGCCCATATAGCCAAGGCCCTCTAAATATTTCTCCCAAGAACCTTCGCCATCAGGACATTGAAGGTCGCATTCAGCTCTCTAAGTAACTTTTTGGACCGAAAACACTCCTTAGTAGCATTAATAATGTTTTCCACAACAATATCCCAACATGATTGAAAGAACAAAAAAGCAAAGCCATCCGGCCCAAGGTCCTTATTTCCTTCAAAAGAGAAAATCGCATCTTTGATTTCTAAAGTAGAAGGGATCGCCATAAGAAACTTCTTCAGATCATCAAAGACAAGATTGGGGATAACCTCCAAAGAATCCTCCACCCTATTTTGGTCCCACATAAGGTCATCCTTAAGCATATTCTCTGAGAAGCTAGCAGTCGCCCTCATAATCTCCACCTCATCCTCCAACAACGACCCATCAGCCAAAATCAAAGAAATCATGTTAGACAATTTATGTCTAAGGTTCGTGAGATGGAAGAACTTGGAGTTACGATATCTAGACTTTAACTAAATAGAATGCGATCTCTACCACCAAAAATCTTCCTCCTTTGCCACAATATCATGCAACTGAGCAAGCAAGTTATCCTCCTACAGCTGGAGATCCTCTGAAAGACCCTTGATCTGAATATCATTTTGGATACCATCCAATCTTTGAATAACCGAGGATTTAGACTCAAAAATATGACAAAATGAATCTCTATTCCATTTCTTAAGATTTCTCTTAACGAAGGTCAATTTTTTGGCTAATCTAAACATTGCACAACCATCAATTTTCACTTGCCACCAACTCTTAATGAAATCCATAAATCTGGGGTCCCTAAGCCACATAGCTTTGAACCGAAAGGGAAAACATTTCTTACCTCCAAACTTGTCAGCCACGAAGGAGATGGGGAAATGTTCAAAACCACACCTTGTAATTAAGGAAAGAGAACAAGAAAAATCCACAAACCAAGACACCAAAGCTAGAGTTCTATCGAACCTTACTTGAATATTATCCACGCCAACCCACCTATTAGACCAAGTATACTTCATACCAGTCATTTTCACATCAATAAGAGCATTATCATCAATGAACATTCTCAAGTCCAAGTGGCTATCAGGGTTGGTCTGCGAACCACCCACCTTCTCATTGTCATAGAGAGGAGTGTTGAAGTCTCCCATGACAAGCTAGGGACTATCCAAAAAACTAAGCCTCAAATAACCTATATCATCCCATAATTTCTTCCTAGCACTTTTTTTATTAGGGGCATACACATTGGAGATGAACCAAGTATAAGAGTCCCTAATCCACACAAAATTTGTCTCCACATGATTAAAACCATCCGCAATCAGGACACCGTTGATCAATCTTGCATTCCAAAATGTAGCAATGCCACCTAAAGCTCCCTCAAAGCTCACCCCATCAAAACCACAATCCTTGAAAAAGGACTTTAGAGCTTCCAACTTATCAACTTGCATTTTTGTTTCTTCAATCAACAAGATATTTGGCTTATGATCTTAGATCAAATTCTTCAGGAGGTCTTCTTTATGCATATTATTCAGCCCCCTGATGTTCCAGGAAATAATATTCATTTACAAGATGAGGGAGTGCTCTTCGAGCACAAATAAAATAGGGTTTTTTGAACCCCTTCAACAATGTCTCACTTACAATCCTTCTCCCCGATCTTATGTAGAGAAGGCCTCCCTTAGCTCTTTAGTTCGGACCCACAATCCACTTTTTTCCTTCTAGTGGTGACACCCCTATGAATTTGGGGTGGTGGAGAAGCTGAGGATTTCTTCTTCCTACCCTTCACCAGAGTATAACCCTCTTCACATTTGGTCCCTATATCTTCAACTACCAACTCATCATCGCCAACCCCCAACCTAGATGCACCTTCCAGCGTAGGAGATGTGGAAGCAATAAGCTCTAGAATAGGACATTTGGGGGAGCACAAGGAGTCTGAAACATGATCCACTTCATGATTAACGGATTGGCCAATGACCTCTTTCATAGTTTTCTCAGGTTACTTACTATCCTCCAGAAGAGGTGTCGTATAATCCTCAGAATTACCTTCACCTACCAGGCCATTACCAGCAGTAGACACACCATGTTTCTGCTGCACAATATCTCCCTTGGTCTTTTTAATCTTCGATACCTTTTTTTAAGGAGCACCTTTGGGCTGGGCTAATTTTTCTAGGTAGTCTTTGGCCCAGTTTCTCACTTTTTTTACATTTGAAGCAAGAAAATGAAATATTTTCAAAGACAATCCATTATTTCCAGGATCCCACCTTTGAGTTGAGGTGGAAAAAATCTAGTAGCACAACATCTTGATCAATCATGACATGAAATCTCGCTACAACCAGCCGCCTTCTAGAGAGGGTAGCCTCATCAATAGAGACAAAACACCCTAGAGAGTTAGCCACAACTTTGAAAACTTCTTCATCCCAATATGCCAAAGGAAAATTTAGCAGCTTAACCCAAACAAGGGTAGAGTGAAAAAGGCATTTGGAAAAATCCATCCCAGGCTCCCAAGGGTGTAGGACTAGGGAAAAATTCCCAAATGACCATGGTCCTTTAGCAAACACAACTCTAAGGTCTTCATCATAAGAAAGGGAAAAGGAGAAAAATCCTTTAGACATCACCACAACTTCCACTTGGCCTTTCTAGACCCACTTTTTTTGAACCCAAGATCGGACCTCCTCAATATTGGGCCGAGGCCTAGAGAGCTTACCAACCACATAATAGACCATTCTATCAATATTTTTATCTACAAGAAATTTTGGGACAAATAAGGAAAATCCACCTTCAGCATTGGAAGAGGTCACAGATTCAGAAGCGATGCCCTTTCCTTTAAACTTAGAGGAGAAAATTTCAACCCATCTCTATCCAAACATAGATGACTGCCCCCCCATCTGGTCATTTCTTGTCGAGACATGCTCAATCCAAGGAATACTCGGATTAGCCAGAAAATATTCTCTAGATGGAGCCCACCTTTTATCACCAACAACATCTTGACCGCTAGAGACAATAGGAACCACATCTGAAGCATGACACCCATCACAAGCCACCTTGAAAGCCTCACTCGCATTTTCCTTCAAACACCGCATGTTTCACCGCATCCTTATTGCATGACCCATCCTTTCCCGCTGTATCCCCAAAAGACAACAACGCATCTCCACCACCTGATCCAAATTTCCCTGCAACATTAGAAAACCCTAGATCTGTATCTTGTCCAAACTGAAAGTCGCCATGGCCACCAGGGATTGAGTTCAAATTGAAATCACTCACACCCACCACTGAAACAGTTCACTCCCCAACGGTCTCCTTCCCAATGGTCTCCTCACTCGCCATCTTCCACTAAAACCCTTTTAGTTATGTTCTAACACTTACCTTTTATTATCTCCTATTTGATCATTGTTGTCCTTCATGATTTGTCTTGAATATTTATTGATCATTCTTCTCCTTCATGGTTTGTCTTGAATATTTATTGATTGATGCTAAACAACTTTATTAGTTGATGCTAAACAGCTTCAATATTTCTAGGAATACTAGTAGAGTTACAAATTATAAAATTGTATAAATTGAAAAGAAAAGATTAAATGTAAATAAATGCATTGATTATTAACCTGATAATTGATTAAGAATGAGTATAATATATATCAAGAGATGAGCCTGCTAGAATGACAACTACCAACTAGAAAATAGGCAAAGCATTCCCAATACTTTGAAAGCAATAATCTACCCAAAATTACAATGAGAGATAAGACAAATGAACCCACATAGGCATAATTGAATAAAGAACATTTCACCCTTCACAGCTTGGTGAAACCATTGCCAAACTTATATCTGAAGATAAAGAAGAACTATGATCTATATAATATTGAGTCGGTTAAATGTAGCTCGAAGCGATTCGATGTGTTTGAGTGTGAAAGACGACCATGAATAGTGTAAACATACACATTCAAACACATTGGAACAGTCCATTTGGCCACACGAGTTGTAGAACAAAATTTGCACCACTTTGCAACTTTACACTGCTTGCATTTGACACTTTTTCCATCAAGTGAAAACTAGACACCATGGGAAAACAACTTTGAGATAACACAAACCGAGAGAGGTTATTGTAGAGGGCCCCAACACAATCCCATAGGCTCAGATAGAGAGTTCTTAAGCATCATGGTTTCCGATTAATAGCCCATCAAAGATTTATGCCCTTTTGCACTTTGGACCCTTAAGGGATCAAGCCGATTGAATGTAGCTCAGAGTGATTCGGCGTGTTTGGGTGCAAAAGAGGACCATTCCTAGTGTAAATTTACCGATATGGATGTGTTGGAATAGATTTTTTGGTCACACAAGCTGCAAAACAAAATTTGCACCACTTTGCAACTTTACACTGCTTGCATTTGACATTTTTTCCATCAAGTGAAAATTGGACACCATGGGAAAATGACTCTGAGATAAAAAAAACTAAGAGAGGTTATTGTAGAGGGGCGCAACACAATCCCGTAGGCTTAGACAAAGAGTTCATAACCTTCATGGTTTCCAAGTATTAGCCCATCAAATATTCTTGCCCTTTTGCACTTTGGACCCTTAAGGGATCAAGTCGGTTGAACATAGCTCAGAGCGATTTGACGTGTTTGGGTGTGAAAGAGGACCACGCCTAGTATAAACATACCCATCCAGATGCATTGAAACAGTCCATTTGGTCACACGAGTTGCAAAATGAAATTTGTACCACTTTGCAACTTTACACTGCTTGCATTTGACACTTTTTTCATCAAGTAAAAATTGGACACCACGAGAAAATGACTCTGCGATAACAAAAACTAAGAGAGGTTATTGTAGAGGGATCCAACATGATCTTGTAGGCTCAAACAAAGAGCTCATAAGCATTATGGTTTCCGAGTAATAGCCCATCAAATATTGCTACCCTTTTGTACTTTGGACCCTTAAGGGATCAAGTTGGTTGAACGTAGCTCATACCGATTCGGCATGCTTGGGTGTGAAAGAGGACCATGCATAGTGTAAACATACCCATTTAGATGTGTTGGAACAGTCTATTTCATCACATGAGTTGCAAAACAAAAGTTGCACCACTTTGCAACTATACACTGCTTGCATTGGACATTTTTTTCATCAAGTGAAAATTAGACACCACGGGAAAAATGACTCTGAGATAACAAAAAAAAAGAGAGGTTATTGTAGAGGGGCCCAAATCGATCTCGGAGTCTCATATAGAGAGATCATAAGTGTCATGGTTTTTGAGTAATAACCTATCAAAGATTGTTGCCCTTTTGCACTTTGGACCCTTAAGGGATCGAGTCGGTTGAACAAGCTTGGAGTGATTCAACATGCTTGGGTATGAAAGAGGACCATGCCTAGTGTAAATTTACCCATTTGGATGCATTGGAATAGACCATTTGGTCACACAAGTTCCAGAACAAAAGTTGCACCACTTTGCAACTTTACACTACTTCCATTTGACACTTTTTTCATCAAGTGAAAACTAGACACCAGGAGAAAAAGACTCTGAGATACCAAAAACCGAGAGTGGTTATTGTAGAGTAGCCCAAGTTAATATTGTAGGCTCAGACGAAGATTTTTTAAGCATCACGATTTCTAATTAATAGCTCATCAAAGATTGTTTCCCTTTTGCACTTTAGACCCTTAAGAGATCGAGTCGGTTGAACGTAGCTCAGAGCGATTCAATGAGCTTGGTTGTGAAAGAGGACCATTCCTAGTGTAAACATACCATCTGAATAATTTGGAATATTTTTTTTGGTCACACGAGTTGCAGAACAAAAGTTGCACCACTTTGCAACTTTACATTGCTTGCATTTGACACCCTTTTCATCAAGTGAAAATCGGACACCATGGGAAAACAACTATGAGATTAAAAAAAATGAGAGATTTTATTGTAGAGGGTCCCAACATGATTATATAGGCTCAGACAAATAATTCATAAGCTCGCGGTTTCTGAGTAATAGCTCGTCAAAAATTGCTACCTTTTTGCACTTTGGACCCTTAAGGGATCGAGCCAAGTTGAACATAGCTCAGAGTGATTCAACATAATTGGGTGTGAAAGAGGACCATGCCTAGTGTAAAAATACCCATTCAAACACATTGGAATAGTCTGTTTGGTCACACGAGTTGTAGAACAAAATTTGCACCACTTTGCAACTTTACACTGCTTGCATTTGACACTGTTTTCATCAAGTGAAAACTCGGCACCACAGAAAAAATGACTCTGAGATAAAAAAAACTAAGAGAGGTTATTGTAGAGGGGCCCAACACAATTTCATAGGCTTAGATGAAGAATTTTTAAGTGTCATGATTTCTGAGTAATATCCCATCAAAGATTGCTACCCTTTTACACTTTGGACCCTTAAGGGATCAAGCTGGTTGAACGTAGCTCAGAGCGATTCGACATGCTTGGGTGAAAAAGAGGATCAATTCTAGCATAAACATACCCATCCGAACATATTGGAATAGTTTGTTTGGTCACATGAGTTGCAGAACGAAAGTTGCACCACTTTGCAACTTTACACTACTTGCATTTGACATCTTTTTTATCAAGTGAAACTAGACACCACGAGAAAATGAATCTAAGATAATAAAAAAATGAGAGAGGTTATTGTAGAGGGGCCCAACACAATCTCATAGGCTCAAGAAAAGAGTTTGTAAGCATCATGGTTTTTGAGTAATATCTCGTCAAAGATTGTTGCCCTTTTGCACTTTGGACCCTAAAGGGATTGAGTTGGTTGAATGTAGCTCGGAGCGATTCGGTGTGCTTGGGTGTGAAATAGGACCATTCCCAATGTAAACTTACCCAACTGAATGCGTTGGAATAATCTGTTTGGTCACATGAGTTGTAGAACGAAATTTGTACCACTTTGCAACTTTACACTGCTTGCATTTGACACTTTTTTCATCAAGTGAAAATTGGACACCACAGGAAAATGACTCTGAGATAACAAACACCGAGAGAGGTTACTGTCAACCCTACGGAATTGGAAAGCTAGTGAGGTCACTAGCTTGCCAATGCATTAGGGTTGACAAGGTAGGGGCAACGTGATAAAATGTGTCATAGAAATGGTGACTCACGGTAATGTAAATCATCGTGAGACCCCATTTCTATGAGGCATATTCTCACGTTGTCCCTACCTTGTCAACCCTACCACATTGTCTTGTGGCATGCCATGATTGCAAGATAGGATGCACCTTTCCCCATGTTGCTAACTTAGCCTTTAATAAAGAGTCTTGAAACAATGGAGAGAAGGGTTATAATCCCTTGTAGGTAGACTAATCAAGGAAATGTTTAAAATATATCACAACATAAGTGATGAGGTAAGTTTAGTTATGAGGTAAATTCAAAAATAGAGATGAAAACCAAAATAGATTCAAAGATCTATCAATGTGGGAGGAGTATACTCCAATTTTGTAGAGACATGTATGGAAAATTTGGTAGCATAGAAAATGCAATTAGTTGGTTGATAAAATGCACATCACTGTGAGACCCCATTTCTTTGAGGCATTTCTTCAAACAATTGATTGCCTTATCTATGTTGTTTGATAAAATTATTTGGTATACATGTATGGAAAATTTGGAAGCATAGACAAGGAAATCAACTGCTTGGTATAACTGTTTGACAAAATACCTCAATGAGATATGTTCTCGTGGACTAAAATGATTGCAGGATATGCACAAAATAGATTTATTGAAAAGCCTTTAGAAAATTTCAAGCATATGCAAATTGTAGGTTTAAAACCAAATTCAACTACATTTTCCAACATCCCCCATGCCTATGCCAGAATGAAAGATTTGGAGAGTGGTATGCACATCCATAGTAAAGGATTGAGAAATGATGTATTATTTCACTTCCTTATAACTTTTGTCATATATGTGTATACAAAATGTGGAAGCATACACAAGTCAATTGTTTAATAAATTTCCTCAAAGAGGTGTGGTTTAAAAATGTAATTGGCAAGTGTAAAGAATTGTGTAATTTAAAATGTGCATTGACAAGCTAAGTTTATAATGACAAACAAACAATGATCAACATGGAATATGAAAAATAATAAAAATCAAAGCAAGCCAAAACAGAATGAAAGAAAATGTGTAAAGACTTCACATACCTAAAAAATCAGAGTTTCAAATGGAGGAGTTCTACCCAATTATGTAGTTGTTGCCTCTTCTTTCTTCAAACTCCTTAATAATTTGACCTTTTCAAAATCTTGTTCCCCTCCAAATTTCAATTGTATATCACTCTTGAATGGAATTCAGAATTGAATTGATATTATATGCCTTTCAATGTGAAAAATCTGCTACTTCATGCAAAGGTGGTGGAAAGATCATGAAAAAGGTGGTGGAATGTGAAAAACATGCATGCACACTTAACAAAATCATCAAAAATCTTTTTTTTTGTCAAAACACACGCAGAACCAGGAGAATATGCAAAATGTGGGCCTTGAAATCATGGGTATATTATTTTTTTTACCATTTTTAGAGCAAGACAAAATGTTCTCACGTTATAACATGAGTGTGTTATGTCTTGCTAAAAAATAACCATATCTCTACTACTTAAAAACGTGCTCGTATTATGAGAAAGTTGATTTTGTATAGCTTTCTTTTCTCTCTCTTTCTCTCTATCCTCTACCCTTTATCCTTAAACCCTTAAACCCTCTACCCTCTATCTCTCTCCCACTCTCTCCCTCTCTCGCAAGTCTCTCCCTCCTACCCCTTCTCCCTCTCTCAAGTCTATCTCTCTCGCTCACTCACTCCTTCTATCTCTCTCCCCTCTACCCTTAACCCTCTACCCTCTACTCTTAACCCTTAAACCCTCTACCCTCTATCTCTCTCCCACTCCCTCCCTCCCTCTGTCTCTCAAGACTCTCCCTCCTACCCCCCTCCCTCTCTCAAGTCTCTCTCTCTATCTCACTCCTATCTCTCTCCCCTCTAACCTTAATCCTCTACCCTTAACCCTAATCCCTCAACCCTCCACCCTAAACCCTAAACCATCAACCCTCAACCCTCAACCTTTAAACCCTAAACCCTCAATCCTCAATCCTTAAACCCTAATCCCTCAACACCTATACCCTCTCTCTCTTGAGTATCTCCCTCCTACCCCCTCTCCATCTCTCAAGTCTCTCTCTCACTCACTCACTCCTTCTATATCTCTCCCCTCTACCCTCTACCCTCTACCCTCTACCCTTAAACCCTCAACCCTTAAACCCTAATCCCTCAATCCCTATACCCTCTCTCTCAAGACTCTCCCTCCTACCCCCTCTCCCTCTCTCAAGTCTATCTCTCTCACTCACTCACTCCTTTTATCTCTCTCCCCTCTAGCCTTAACCCTAAACCCTCTATCCTCTACCCTCTATCTCTCTCACAGTCCCTCCCTCTCTCTTTCTCTCACTCCCTCCATCTCTCTCCCCTCTACCCTATATCCCATTCACTCCCTCTCTCTCTCTACCCTCTAACCCACTCAACCCAATACCCTAAACCCTCAACCCTTAGCCCTTAAACCCTCTACCCTCGGCCCTTAAACCCTCTACCCTCTACCCTCTACCCTCTTCCC
>CM021105.1:340917828-340999132 GCA_007115665.2 Sequoiadendron giganteum | reverse complement strand
ACCCTATAGGTCCTCAACCCTATACCCTCAATTCTCAACCTCTACCCTATACATTGGATCCTCAACCCTCATATATCATTGTCCCTCCCTCCTCTTCTCTCCTTCTCTCTATCTCACTTCTCCCTCCATCTCTCCATCCATCCATCCATCCCTCTCTACCCTAATCCCTCAACCCTAAACCATCAACCCTTAAACCCTTAAACACTCAACCCTAAACCCTAAACCCTAAACCCTCAACCCTCAACCCTCAACCCTTAAACCCTAAACCATTAAACCCTCTACCCTCAACCTAATACCCTCTACCCTCAACCCTTAAACCTAAGAAAACTCTCTACCCTAATCCCTCAACCCTCAACCCTCAACCCTCAATCCTTAAACCCTTAAACCCTCAACCCTTAAACCCTAATCCCTCTCTCCTATCCTCTCTAATTGTCTCTATTTACCCTTTCCCTCTTTCTACATACCTCTCACTCAATCAATCCCTACCACTCTCTCTCGCTCCCTCTATCTACCATTCTCTATATCCCTCCCACTACCTCTCCATCACTCTCTCTCCCACTCCCTCTCTCTCCCTCTCTCTTAGGTCTCTCCCTTTGGCACCCTACCTAGGTAACTCTTCTCTCTCTCCACTCTCTATCTATCCCTCCCACCCTACCTAGATAAGTCCCTCTCACTCCACCCCCTATACCTCTCCCTCTCTCAGGTCACTCCCTCCCACACCCTCTCCCTCTCTAAAGTCTCTCACTCTCACACTCCCTCTCTCTCCCACTCCCTCTCTCTCACACTCCCTCTCACTACCTATCTCTCAAGTCTCTCCCTCTCACCCCCCACACTCTCAACTCTCTCCCTCTAGCACCCTACCTACATAACTCTCTCTTTCTCCCCCCCTCTCTCTCAATTCTCTCTCTCCCACCTCTCTCTCTCTCTCCCACCCTACCTAGCTAAGTCCCCTCACTCCAACCCCTTCTCTACCACTCCTCTCTCTAGACTCTCCTTCCACTCTCTCTCTCTCTCTCTCTCTCTCTCTCTCTTAGGTCTCTCCCTCCCTCTCTCGCTCCCACCCTACCTAGACAACTCTCTCTCTCTATATCTCTCTTAAAATTCTCCCTCCCTCTAAAGACATACTTAAATACATACATACTTACATACATACAAGCATAATACATATGTACATAGAATCCTACATACATACAAGCATACATGTACATATGGAGATACAATCTTACATACAAGCATACATGTACATATGTAGATACAATCTTACATACATATAGGCATACATATAGGCATACATACGTGCATGCATTGATACATACATACATACGTATAGGCATACACACATACAAGCATGCATGCATACATACAGATGTGACATAAAAGCATACATGCACATACAAACATACATTCAATACAGTAGCATTTAACACAAAGAAAGACATAACGCGAGCATGTTATACCACACTCATGTTATGTCTTGCTAGACATGGCCTACACAAACGAAAAAAACCATGTCAAAACTAAGATATAACTCGAGCGCATTACAACGCGCTCGCGTTATATCTTTCTTTGGGAATCTCCAAGCCTTAGGTTTGGTATTTGCCTTGGAATACCAACCCAAAGGCTTGGAAGGCCTTCCCAATGACCAGAGACGTGTTTTTACAAATTCTACAATATTTCACATAATCGGGTTCGTGCTCACCGTCAGGATTACACGTGTTTTAATGTCAAACAAATTGAACACTTGGGTAATAGTAGGCTCTCTCTTAGCTATCCAACGATGTAATTTTTTTCACTTTTTGACAATGTTAAACCTTTCATCTATAATTTTTTTGTTTGTGTGTCTCCTTTTTGGCAAAAAGCAATGTGATATTTTTTTTGTTATAAATTAACCATTCATTGAAATTTAAAATAAATTACATTTTTAGAAACTAGACTTCATTCTAAAATTTAAAAAAAAAATCAAGTAGTTTCCAAAATTTGTAGGGGTAGCACGGCCAAAATTTTATTTTTGAGGAAATGTCCACTTTGAAAATTAGTAAAAAAGAAAATATTCATTAAAAAATTATCAAAAAAATCGTGCATCAACTACATACTATTAGCTAATTTCTCACTGAAGCAATTTTAAAAAATACTAAAAAAAAGTTCACCATGCTAGGTACGCACAAAAGTTGTTATATTATGTTTTTTTGACAAAAACAACACCAATTTGTGTGCATTCCTCTTTTTAACCCCTTAATCTCAACCATTTTCAAAATAAATTAATATTTTAGAAAGTAGACTCGGAGCACTACGATCCTTGTTTTTGTTGCATCTCAAAATTTTGAGTGTAACTATCCTCAATTTCATGTCCAAGGTCAGTATTTCTTGATTTTTAAAAAAAATGGCCACTTAAGCCCCCTTTTTGGCCCCCCATCTTTTTGCACTTACCCCATGTACATATATACATGCATGCATGCATACATACATACAGGCATACATACATACATACATACATACTTACATACATACATACATACATACATGCATACATACAAGCATAAATACATACAAGCATACATACACAAATACAAATATATATACAAACATACATATATCAAACATACTTGAACATAAAACATTACAAGCGAGACATAATGTGAGTGCATTATAACACACTCACGTTATGTCAAGCATGACAAACACACACCAAACTATTGCAAAAACCAAAAAATGTAAAACAAAACACAACACGAGCACGTTATATGTTGTTTTGGGAATCCCCAAGACTTAGTCTTGGTATTTCCTTTGGATTACCAACCCAAAGGCTTGGAGTGCCTTCCCAATACCCAAAGATGTGTTTTTGCATATTCTACAAGATTTCACATAATCACGTTCGTGCTAACCGTCAAGTTTGCACGTGTTTCAAGGTCGAACAAATCGAACACCTAGATAATGTTAGGCTCTCTTTTAACTATTTAACAATGTAATTTTTTTCACATTTTGACAATGTTAAGCCTTTCATCTTTAATTTATTTTGTTTCTATCCGTTTTTTGGCAAAAACCAATGTTTGGTATTTTTTCTTTATAAATTAGCCATTCATTGAAATTTCAAATAAATTACAGTTTTAGAAACTAGACTCCATTCTACACATATTAAAAAAAATGGTTTTCAATTAGTTTTCAAAATTTATAGGGGTAGCATGGCCAAAATTCTATTTTTCAAGATGTGTCCACTTTGAAAATTAGTAAAAAATCAAATATTCATTAAAATTTTATCAAAAAAATCGGGCATAAACTACATGTTGTTAGCTAATTTATCACTGAAGTGATTTTAAAAATACCAAAAAAAACTTAACCTTTTGAGGGAGCCACAAAAGACACTATGTTATGTTTTTTGACAAAAATAACACCAATTTTTGTGGCTTCCCTCTTTTGAAACCCTTAATCTATGCCAATTTTTTAAAAAAGTAGTTGAAAAAGAAGACTCGGAGCACTTGTCGGATTGCTTTTGTTGCATCTTAAAATTTTGAGTGTATCTATTCAATTTCTCATCCAAGGTCAATATTTCCTAATTTCAAAAGAAAAAAAAGTGGCCATTTAAGACCCCTTTTTGGCCCCCCATCTTTTTGCACTTACTTAGTGATAAGAATGAGCTAAAATAGGTAAAATAAATCAAGTAATAGGAATAGATTACCATAGTGAAAATAAGCCACATTTCAAATTCATTCCAAGGAAGTGAACATGAATCTATGGTTGGTCATCCTTAACCCAATTATTCTCACTAAATTTCCTTGTGAAATCATATAATTTAGAATATCCAATCAATTATAGGACCTGATAAAGAATAATTTAGGTTAATATAGTAAATGCTCTAAAGGTTGAAATCATTAAAATTTAGTTTTTCAATATAGAAATTGAGAAGAAGAGTCAACAATCTCCATGTGATTTGAACACCGATATTGGACCTTTGTACTTACTATATTGCAATAATTTAGATAACACTTTCAGAGTATGCACTATGTTGTCATGTTTATGGATCTCTCTAATTCAAAATATTTTTTATATTCCTAAATAATATAGTGGTGAACTTCTTAGGCCCTATTTTAACTACAAATAGTCATAACTAATTTTTTATTTCTAATGTACAAAAAGTTTTCCTTCAATATTTTATCATATTATAGAATTAGTATAGAAAATAAATTTGTCATAAAGACATGAAATTAAAATAAGATTGTGTCAATATTTCTTAATTTTACCAAACTCATTGTCAAATAGTCTACCATAAGACTCTGGAGGAAACTACAATTCTCTATGGCTAATATTTCCATTAATCCGTAACTATTTGATTGACCTAATCTATATCATCATAAATATTAAAATATTTATAACATAGATTCAATTATTGACACATTGATTGCACTTTCCAATAGTGTAAACATTAAATAAATAAGAAAAGATAGAGAAGCCATTATCCATTAAAATAAAAATCATTGTGTTCATAAAGATCAACAAAGCCACAAAGAAGATTTCCATAAGAACACTTAAGACAATGTCATGTTATCCTTTGCTTCAAACCGAGATTACTTGATTTTGGTAGAGGTTGGAGAGAAGTTGGGGCATAGTGATCCCATCAAGCATACACCTTTTACAATCTAATTTCCACAACGTAATATGCATATCTTATAGATGATCCATAATTCTTGGAGGTAGATAACACGTCCTATATGGATTATAAGTATACACTATAATACATAAGGTTGATCACATGTGATTTCATTTTAAACTGAATTATAAGATATACAATTCAATTTAATGGAGAATCAAGATGATAATAATAATGTGGAGAGGAAAACATTTAATGTTTATAAACTCTTTCCCATACATCCTTACCTTGAATGATAAGCTTCCTTTATCATGCCTCTTCAAAACATTGTGAAAAACAATATTAACCAATTGAAATATAATTCAAGTATACAATGATTGAGCATTAGATGCGAGTTGAAGTATTAAAACACCCCCTCCTTTAAATCGATGGTTGAAACAGTCTATGAGATCTTCCTCCATTAAAGGACACCCTTTAATAATGTTAAGAACCTTGGTCTCATTATAAAATTGTGGCCAAGCTCAATCAAGTTTTATCATCTACGTGCATGACACCCCAAATTTTTACTAATATGATTGAGGAACTCGGTTTGATGAAATATTTGAGAAGAAATTAAATTGTTAGGGATACAAGAACAATTAGTGATCCTCACATTTCTATAGATTATTCATGATTTATGAATTGATCTAGATAATAGCAATGTCCCTTAATTATTTCTTCCATGTTAAAGAAAACCATAATAGAAAATGCATTTGAAAAGGAAATTCTCATTAATTTTATAGCTATGTAGTATTGGTATTCTATCATTTTCCACATGTTGTGTATATAACCCACCACTACTATCATGGTATCATTGATAATATGTCTCGGTATATCCCACATGCATTCATGCAAAGTTTCACCAATGTGTGTACAATCAATATGATGACAAATAACAACAGACCTTAGAATTAGATTGATAATGGATTTATTATTACTACTAGAAATCAACTACTGCCTCCATAAAGCAAGGGAAAAAAGATAAAGAGTCATGTTATGATATTGCTATTAGGATTCAACTATGTAGTTTTACAAGTCAAACTCATTGACCCATGTTTCATAAGTAGCGGTTCACAAGAACCCATCTCTCATGATAGTGAATGGTCTACTTAGCACTCATTGCATCTAGGTGATGCTCACAGAGGTGAAGCACTGGACCTTCCCAGGAGGTCACCCATCCCAATACTACTCCAACTTAAGCACGCTTAACCATAGAGTTTTCTCCATGATTAAGCCCCTAGCTTGCAACCCCATTTGCAAAATCTTCAACAAGTGTTGTGCCTTATAAACCATTCATTATAGAACCCCTTTAACTCATCAATTGATAAGTAAAAAGTATTGTTACACATATACTCCAAAAGGCATAATACCATGCATATCCACCCAAATTCAGATCTTTATATTATGAATGGGTACCCAAATCGTTGCAATGTTGATAGTAACAAAAGGAGGAACCATCGACTGAATTTTATGATAGAGGTCACCAGTTCGATTCTCGCCACTTAAAAAAAAGGCACCCTAAGATCCAAATCACATTTTCCAACTTGTATTTCCAGTTATATTATCATATAATGCTATAAGCCTTGAAATATAATGAAGATCGCAGGCATTATCTATACTCTAATAGCTTTTCAAAAACTCTTTAAAAATCGAATTTGCATGATAAATTAAGCTATGAAAATTACCCGTCTGGTAGTCAATGCCGAAGCATCGCCATGGAATTTTTGAGACGATTGACTACTACACCCCTCACTCTTCACTTTCTATTGTCCACCTCAGTATTTAACCAGCACACTCTAAGGCTCTGACTTTCCTATCTTATTTCCGTTTCCGTTTTCCCGTTTTCTCACGACAGTCACAGTGATACAATCCATTTTCAATGTGGACGACGAGGCCTAGAAATTGCAGAGACGAGTTGCCAGTTCGAGTTTACCACCAACTTTGCGCGACTTCATTGCAGAGATCACCCATCGCCTTCTGCCGCTACTTAGAAAGGTTGCTATTGCTAAATAGCTGGGGAGAGTCAACTGGATAAGGTTTACATCTCATTCATCTCTATAATTGATCCGGTGGATATTTTCAGTAAAAATTGAAGTGTCTTCATGCACATCCTCGAGTTCGTTTGTTGTTTGTTTGAACAAAATGGGTAAATGGAAGGATTTGAACCCTTGTCCACCCACTCCCGAAACGTCCGCCGAGCCGTTGCACCAAACTATCGATTCTTTACTATATTTGGAGGCGGATTTCCTTGGTTGAATGTTCGGTGCGATAGAAGAAACAAAAGGTGGTTGGCAGAGTTGGAACCCCCAACCAACCTTTCACTAAAATTAAGACTTGCCAATGGGCCACCAACGGCTGTTAAACTATAATGAGGGTCTGTTTTATTTTGTTTATTTGGCAAGCCCGAATTCTTAACAAATAAACCATTATATGGTTAATTTTAAACCTTTTTAGGTGTATTGGAGCCAAATTAAGCTCTAAGGGGGTTAGGCCCAAATTGTAAAAAGGGTGTATTGTTAAGAGGGAACTATGGTGGTTAAGCCTTTTTAGGCTAATTTCATGTATAAAAGAAGGGGGAATGTAGCTCTTAGGAGTTCAGTGAATGCAGGTGACATAGTGGAGAACAGGTGATACGAAAGAGGGAACTTGTGGAGATTTTTGAGCCATTTTTGTACGACGGAGTATTGTTATGTTGCCGAAGTGCTCGAAGAGATGGTCTTGGTGCATTTGTAATCTTTTTTGGAGATTAATCGGATCGGTCTCACTCTATTGGAGCGGACCCGGAGACGTAGTCACGTTTGTGACGAACTTCGTAATCAAACTCTATTTGCACCTTCTATCTTCTTCTCTCTAAATTCTCTTTCTCATCTTAAGTTTTGATGCATAATTTTGTTAATGTATGCATGAATTAAAATTTCGCAAAGTTGTTTTAATTAAGGATTCAAAACGCAATTTAGTCTAGATCCTATACAGATCAATAATGGTTTGATTTGCCTGGATTGTGGAAGGAGGACGTCAAGATGCCCATTGATGAAACTATCATCAATGGACATCTCAAACAGTTCGTGAGCTAACATCAATGACATTTTGGCAGTTGCAACTGCTTTGATAGACATATTTGTAACGCGTAGAAGTATAGACAAGGCACGCGAACTGTTTGACAACATGCCTCAAAAACATGTGGTTTCATGGAATGCCATGATTGCAGGATATGCACAAAATGGATCTGTTGACAAGACTTTACAAAAGCCCTCATTTGACCCCACCGTAGCCTTCAACACTTACTCCCTGCTCTAGAATCCCTAGTAAATTATGTAAGTAATGTTAATATTACCCCTGCAACTTCAAATCAACCAGTGAATATCCTCTTTGGCTTGGTCTTGTAGCTTTAACATCATCATTGTAGTTATAATATGTATTTGTGCAGGTTTTCCATGAATGGAATTCCGGTGGCAATCTTTAAAGAACAGTGAGGATTCGAGAATGGCATATTCTAAGAATCGAGCAATGAGATCATATTCAAGCCTGTGGAATGTAGATGATTGGACAACGAGAGTTGGTGCAATGAAGATTGACTAGAGCAAGTCTCCTTTGTTGCTTCTTCAAAGTAGGGACATGTTGCGCCTCTTTTTTATGCTCTGTGAATTCATGGTATAGTGTAGAGCCATTGCAATCAAGTGAGCAGCAGAAACTTCAATATGTACACAAGAATTACATGATTTACAATTACTGTTCAGATGCTAAAAGCAAGTTGTGTTTTCATTTTTGGCAAGATAGAGAGTTCCAAATATTCTCTTCTTATTTTTTATCCCTAGATTTTTTTTTAATGGCTTTCTTAAGATAATTATGTTGTAGATTATATGAATTTGTTCTAGTATAGTAATTTACTTTTGTTCTTTTGAAGTTTATATTATGTTTGTTTCAAATAATATTAAGTTTGGTTGTTAAGATATACTTGCATGAGAGTGTTAGTAACATATATACCTGTTTGTGTGTGGGTGTGTTGGTGTGTGTGAGTAGTTTAGATTAAGATTTTTATTAGATAATTGTGTTTTAAAAGAATAACTCTTTATGATTTCATCATTATATTCTAATCAGCTTTGTGATATCTATTAGAAAAATGAGATCTTTTAATATATGAATTAATATATTTTTTACGTATTTGACCAATATAATGTGTATTCACTTATGGAGCATCCATTTGAAACTTAATAAACATATTTGTGAGTCTCCCAAGCATTGGGGAGCTGACATCCCTCTCTAGAGAGCACTTATTTTCCCCACACATTGGTGAGTTAAAAGGAAAATCAATAGATACACCCACATGGGCATAAATTCATACAATATTCTAACAATATAGTTTCCAAAGAGCACTTATTTTCCCCACACGTTGGTGGGTTAAAATGAAAATACAAAGATACACCCACATGGGCATAATTTCATGCAATTTTCTAACAATACAAACACCTATGACAAGTTTTCTAATAAGTTCACATGTAAAAAGCTTGACTCTTTTGATATAATTCTCTTTCAAGAAATGAAGCTTCTTGTTTTAAACTTAAAATAGCCTTAAAGGATAATATGGCCTCATAATTTCCAATTCACTACTTTGCATAAGGATGGTCATGATAACTCATGTGTTTTATCTCCACATTCATGTTCTTCCATTATTTCTTTGGGATAGAGCTAAACCATCATATTGTGTGGATTATGTTGGACATTGATGGCCACTTGGCTAGCATTATTGGTGTGGATGCACCAAATAATGAGCCAAAAAGATGATATTATGGAGATGACTATCTCACAACCTAGCACCCCTTTCTAATTGGCTCATCTATGATGAATTTAATTTTGTGGATTCAATTGAGGATGAATAGGGAGATCTATTGACTTGAAATGGTTCATTAGTGAGTAAGAAGCCTGGCTTTATTTTAATAATCATTGAAAGTTGTCAAATCCATTTTTTTGGTGGTGGCATGCCAAGGTGGATCCTTTATTAAAGGAAGGAGTTGGTTCTCAACTCTCGAGATTAGCATGTGTAGTTTGTTGGTCAACATTTATGGTGTTAGGAGGGCATAGTATGATGTTTATATATTTTTTCTCTTTTATTGGTTATGATAGGATTTTCCTATTTTTGGTGTAGTTCTCTTGACATCCCTACTGATATCAATTTGATGTTCCTAGGGATATTGAGAGGCTACTTCTAAGAAATACATTAGAATTTTGTAAGATAATTTAAGCAATTTGGGTATAATGCATGATGATATTGCATGTAATTTGTTTGTTTCTTCACTATTTGATGAATCCTTGTCTTGGTAATAAATATTTTCTCCTAGATTAATTCATTCATGGAAAGAAATAAGAGATTCTTTTATATAAATTTGTTAGATTCATTCATTTGTAAGTGGATTTTATATCTTAAAAAATGTTAAACAAACTTGTATTCTTATTCATGATTCTTAATCTCATTGATTTGTGTATTTCTCTAAATTCTCTTGTGTGTTTGACTATAGTATTCATTACAGTGGCTCCCAAGGTGAAACCATTAGAAGATGCCTTCAAAGAGGAAATTTCTCTTTTTTAAAATCTTATTCCTCAATGTTGTAATTGTGCATGTTCTCCCACGAATTTTAATTTAAACATAGGTCTTGTTTTGATTTTTTGACTCCTCTAGTTTATCAAAATTTTAATTTGAACCATATATATTTTGGTTAGCTTGTATATTCACTATGTGCATCTATAGTTCACAAATTGACTAGTGCTTCTCCTCATTTTTTATGTGTATATAATTTATATAATTTGGCCATGACCACCCTAAGTTATATGAGTTTCTAGTGAACCATCATGTGTAATGGATTTTAAATTAGATGATGACAAGAATGAGAAATTTATAGTCTCCTTACAACCTATTAAGATTAGTTAAATGAGTGGACTAGGTATTCTAGGTGAAGATTGTGTTATTCCATGCCTATATTCCCTCATGACATGTAATCTTTAGGTTTTGCTATAATAGATATGTGTGAAATGTTTGGTGTTTCATCATGTGTGATTGACTTGGATGATGTTAGGGAATTTGAGATCTAAATTCCCTTGTTTCTCATCAAAACCAACGAATCCATCATGCTAGACATTTCTCGTCAAATTGGCCAGCATGAATTTATTTTGTAACCAAGCTAATCAAGATTTTAAGTTGTTTCATGAGACTAATAATTTTAGTCTATGCAATCCTTTTTCTATTGATTCACATGATGACATAGAAGGAATCATTTCAAATCGACCACCCAATGGGGATATTTTGGAAGAATTTTTTTCTAGTTTTTGTTTTGATTTTGTTAAGAATATATAGTAAAATAAACTAAAAAAATTCTTACTCACAAGTAATGTCACCCATATTTTTCTTAGATTCAAGTAAAGAAGTAGATGATTCCTTTAGTTTCAGCAACATAGATGATATTACTTAGGATAATCATAGTTTTATTTCTACCTCTAATGAAGAGGTCTAGTGGGATTCATTCCTAACTAATAATTCTAGACTAAACCCTTGATAGAATCTAAGATCAATGTAGAATATAAGACATTGATTTAACAAAGAGACGTCATTTTATAAGTCCACACTAGTATAACTCCATAATTTGTGTTGTTAGCTCATACTTGTTGATAACAGATATAAGTATTTCCCTCCATATTTATGTTCCTTATTTAGCTATTATAAAATATAATATTATTAGTCCTAGCTATACTTATTTAATCTAAGTTGGTTTGTTCTTATTTTCTTGCAATTACTTAATTAGCATAGGTTAACCCATATGGAAATTTTATTTTCCTTCATAATTTTTGGAAACCCAATGGATCTTACATGAAACAATCTTCTCTCTAAGGTTTGTATATAATAAGCATCTTTAGATCTACACTTTTTTATATTTATATTTTATTTTCATATTTGAAACTCCTTAATTTTTTTGGATCAATGATTACTTTTGCATTGTTATATATTTTAAACTAGGGTTTCTATCTATATTTTACTTTCATAATGTAGTCCTAAGTTTATGCACAAAGAAAATAAGGAACCTCATTTCGACCACATTTTATGTGTACACTATATAGTGTAATTGAGAAAGCAAAGGAAAGATCAGATGAGTTCAAAGGAATATACTTAATATAGTGAGTAAAATAGTAATGTGGAAGGACAATGAGTGAATGTCTTAACATGAATGTTTCAAGAAATTAGTCATTATTCAGTTTAGGATTTTGAGACTAAGGGAAAAGATAAGTATATATAGAATTATGAAATGGAGAAATGAAGGGAAATTTTGAAGAAGAGATCCAATCTTGGGACATGTAGACTAGTAGAAACAGATAGAAGGCACTCTAGATCAAGATTTTGAACCTAATGTGACCTATAGGGAAGATCGGTAGAAAGGGAAAAGGTGCGGGAAATCTCAATCAAGTAGAGTGAATATTATTTTTTGATGGATTTATTTGCTTTGATTTTCTTTTGGTTTGATGGATGATATCTAAATATATTTCAACTTACATGAGTTATCTATGAATTTTTTTACTTTTATTTTTGATAGGGACATGTCAACCCCATCCAACTAGGAAGATGCATGGGTTCATCACTAAAGTTTAGACCAATTGATTGTGGACATCATGAACGTGGAATAATGGCATATGATATGTGTTTCTTTTAAAATGAAAGATTTGATGAGGAAATAAATAATTGGTTTTCTTATAAGTATCTATGAGTCAATAATGAGATAAAAAATCATGAAATCTATTTATGGTATTTGAAAGGCAACTTTAAATGAATAAACTTCACAAAAAATTTGCTTAATAGCCAAGGTTGAGTATCAAATTTAGGACCTAATATTATGACTATAAATTGTAGGCCCTAAAAAATATAACAAAAAAGGTATGTTATTTCAATGGATGTGAGTAGATACTTTGGTTTTTGTTGGGTATTATTATTATTTTTATCATCCACAATCTTCTATAGTGTTATAATTTAATTGTTGGATGTAGTAGTATTTACTTTTATCTCATTGTCGGGTGACCTTATTGCAAGCATTAGGGACCATGGATCATAGTTGCCATAGAATATACCATGAGCCTCTGCAAATGCATTAAACATGTAAGAGTATTATATCATGCATGGATTTGAGAGTCTTGTCAAATTGGGAAATCACAAGATTAGTGTGCATCTATAGTAGGTAAATTAATTTTTTAGTAATGTTTGTATTTGGTATTGGGTTATGGGCTCAATATGTTTGTATTAGGTTTTATGTTTGATATTGAGATACTACTAGCTGCTACAATCAATAGATTGGATTTGTTTTTGGGTTCTGTAAATGGAAAACAAGATGTATAGACATGATCATGGAAAAATAACATAACATGGGGTAGTGCGTAGAAGGATAAAAATAAGTGAAAAGGGCTTAGGGATTTGATATATGTGACAACATTTTTTTAAAATATTATAATATTTGTAATGATCATTGTGTATTTATAAATGGATTTGTAAAACTCAGTAATGGATTACTAAGTACGTTTTGTCTACAATACTCAAACCTTCATTATATTTTCATTCTTTAATCAATTATTATGTGCTTAACTTATTTGGAATTCCTCCTTGTAAATTGTGACTCTATCCATTGAGAGGCATTGATTTGGGAATGTATTGACTCAATGAAATAACTAAAAATAATAAATCATTACACTAGTAATTCTAGTTTAGTCACAACTCTCAAGTAGCCCATGGTTCTGCAAAAAACAAGGTATAAACTCGTATAATTTATATTTGTCACTTTAACCTGTAGCACACAAAGATAGGTGGAATGTTTTTAATTGTCCACCTATATTATTTTTTGCAAGCCTTTCTATATTCTTAGTCCTGAATGGTGCATTGACTCTTGAAAAGGGCCTTTTTAAATCAAGCCAATATGTGTATTGCATGGAGATGTGTGCCACTCATTCTTCCTCTTATTGTAATATCTTATTCATTATTATCTTCTTATACTTATATCTTCCCAAGGTTTCTCTAGAAATGATAAGGATTGATACAAACCAATATTTTAACTTTCCCTTATATAGCTTGACAAGTCTTGCAACCTTGAATAAATCTCATTTCCTTTTATATTTATGACCAAAAATAGTTATCACTCAGTAATTCTATAGACTTATTTACTCTAAAATGACATGCTAATCTACAATTAGGCTTCTCCTTGATCAATTCTCCCTCATTGAGCTTCTAGGAATTCACAGCTAATTACCCTTAAAGAACAACTCATTTTGAATAAAATAATCAACTTACTTCTATCTATACTTAATAGTTCATTAAATTCTCTTCATGCTTCCATATAATTATAACTAGCTTCATACAAATGTTTCAACTCTTCAAATCCAACTACCTCTATTATCATCTCTATCAACAAATTTTGTCTCCTATTTAGTACATCAAATACCTTATTTAAATTTCCACTTCTATGCTTCAATGTAAAAGTATAATAACACCTATCATCCATTTGCTATACTATTTTTATGGTGATGTTCTATTTTTAACAATGTGTTGATTGATCTACACAGGAGCCAGGAGCTTGAGGTGGCCAACACCTTAAGCAGTATGAAATAGTGTTAGGATATTTTGTTTTGTTGTTTTATTTATGTTGGGTCTCGGTTGAATTTTTGTTGTTGAGTGTTGTTGTTGGTTTATTGTTTAATCTTTGGTTCAACACTTTGTTTGTCTTGGTTTCTTAGTGTTGGTCTGTTGCTAGTATCTTTAGGCCTATCTTCTAAGCATCATTTTGTATCTCATGTTGTAAATGGTTTTGGGTCCCTTCAAAACCTGTTTTCCCATATAATCAAAACAATATGTTGATTGTGTTTTATTGAGCTTTTTCCATGGTAATTTTTTGGGTAGTATAATAATTAAAAAAGAGCATTCATTTCATTTCATATGTAACCCTCTAGATGGGTTTCAAGTGGATGAATAAGGGGAAGAGTAATCCAATTATCATTCAATAGGGTTTGGAGCACATAATCTAGAGTTTCACTCTATTTTGTAAATTTTCTAGTTGTTTGATTCTTAAAAGAAACAACATTAAAAGTAGTATGCATATGATTAGTGTTAGGCTTAGATTATTTCTTATGATTACCCTTTTCAACTTGGAATGGTAAAAAGGTATAGAATATACATACGAGGACCCACATTTCAAACCAGAAGAAATAAGTAATTTGAGTTTGACATCTTTGTCACAAGCACGGAAATCCATGAAAGAAGTGTAATCAAGTACAAAAAAGCACTATCATGCATATAGTGGATAGTAAACCCTTACAAAAAAATCCCTTGCAACTTGTAATTATAAATTTGATGTTTCATTTTAGCACAAAGTAATTTAAATCAAATGACAATCATCAATATGCTCATTAGAGCCTTGAGAACACTCTAATAAATTTGAAACAACAGGTTTGAAGCCCATAATCCTGAAACTACACTCGGGACTTAGGAAGGTATCCAAACCACTTGGTCTTCTCTTGACCAACTTGTTTGCATCTATACAATGGTTTGACATCAACAACACCATCTCAACAATCTCCTCAATAATAAACAAACTTCCAACACCATGGAGGTTGAGTATCGTGCAACATTTTTAGACATCCATGAGGTTTTTTGGATTCGTTAGTCATTGATTGAATTTGGTTTTCTTCCCAATAGTCCCACTATTCTTTGGTGTGACAATAGAAGTGTCATTCAAATTTCTTGCAATCCAGTGGAGCATCAGCATACTAAGCCCACAAAGATCCACATGCACTTCATATGGCAGTTGATTCATGATGGTTTTCTCACCTTGGAGTACATGTCTATAGAGGAGCAGGTTGTAGGCATCTTTATGAAATGTTTGTCATCGCCTCATTACCTCCATTTGTGATCGATGCTTGGGGTGAATGAAGTTGTCCTTGTGGGATCTTAATGAGGCCTCCTTCCTTCATATTTTTTATATGTGCTTTCATCTCTCTTTAGGAGAGGAGTTTTTCTCATGAGGTTTTCTCCCTTTCCCCTATTATGAGAGATTTATTTGATTGTACATGGGTGCCCCATTAGGCCTAGTTCTTAGGAATCATTCATGCTTTCTTTTATTTTTGTGCATTGTTTTTAGATTTTTTAGCTACTCCCTAAGTTACACTTAAGGGGGGTGTTAGAGTAATCATGCATTATATAATAATTAATTAATATTTATTTTTTATTATTTTAATTTATTTATTCTCATGCACTAAGCTAAACCTAGGAGTGCTTTTTTTTGTTAACTGAAGAGCTATTATTAGATAATTTTATCTCATCATACAAGATGATGACACTTGTCATGATCTAATCCCTCTATCATTTAAGGTTGCTCTTATAAATCACTCTCTTTGTATTATTTTATTATGTAAGTATTTTCTTGTTGAGGAATAGAAAAAATTTGTTTTGCAGAGCTCTTGTGTGGAAGGTGTTTTGTTTTTTCTCGTGTTATTCACAAATCTAACAACCCTTAGCATCAAGGATTATATTATTCAATAATCAATGAGTAGAAGCTCTAGAATTCAACATTTATATAGTGTTCTTGGAATCTCCTATCACTAAGTTAAAGATATTAAGTTTGGTAAGAGCAATCCCCAATGGATTTTTCCTTAATATTAGATTAGATCTCCAAAAAAAATCCAAAGGAGGCAACCAACTTACCTTCCATTTTTATAGCACAATCCCTCTACCAGCTTTCCCTACCCCAAGTTACTCTTTGATGAGCCATAAAATTTTATTTTTATCCATCTAGTATCTATGTATTTTCAAATAGTGACATTTCTTCTCTTAATTTTAATTATGTTGTCATTATATAACGATTATTTAAGTCTCTTATTTTTTAGCAATTTTCCTCTCAACAATTGCGGTAATATTTTTATGATTGTTAATCTGAGAAGATTCCAAATTCCCTTAGATGGCCCAACAAAGATGGATAACAATGTGTGTCTAATTTTATCTAATCATAGGATGTTTAAAAGGAGGGTCCCAACTATTAGCTAATGATCAGATAGCTTAAGACCAAACCTAGTGAGTTTCAAATCTATTAATAAGAGCTTTCCTCAAATTCCAAACAAAGGGAAAATTAATCAACAAGTGATTAATGGATTATTCATCTTTATTGAACAAAAAAAATATTTGTAAGAGAGAAACCCTTATGCTTGAATTTGTCAATAGTGAGGATCTTTTCATGACATGTGACCCACTTAAAAACATTAACCTTGGGAATGAAATTATGATTCCAAATAGATTTCCAATTGAAGTTAGGGCCAAATAGTTAAGTGAGAAAATGGAATCTAGATTTGACCAAATATATGCCATTTGGGTCAGTAGACCAAATCATTTCATCCTCTCTAAGGAACAAACTAAATCATAAGGGTCTCAACTTCTTAATCAAGTATTCTAATGTAGCAATGTCTATAATGTCTAATAAGTATCTAGAGATTTTTCAAGATGTACCTTCTATGTCATTCTTCCAATAATTAGCAATATAGTAACAAAAATGGTTAGAAAGCATATCTTTGATGTGAGCATGAGGGTGGTAAGAAGCAAGAGGCATATTGGGAATCTAAGGATCCTCCCAAAAAATTAACCATCTCTCCATTTCCAACTTTCCACCTAATAAATTTACTAAAAAATTATTTGGATTTGATTATGTTATTCCATATGGTAGAGTTAGCATGAAGACTAGCCTTAAATACTAAATAATTACTATTTTAGTTGCCCATATATTTTCTTGCATAATACTAATTTATTTGTTGTTATTAATCATAATTTCACATCTAAATTTGGAAATGATTTCCTTGTTCATGTTCCTAATTTCGCATAGCCCCAATCCACTATGACTCATGGGAAGGAAAATATGATCCCAAGCCACAAGATAAAAACTTATAATTTATCCTTAGTGTTGGTGTAAATAAAGTCTTGTGCCTAGTTAATTCATAACTAGGGGACTTATTTACACATGTTAAGTTTACTTAGGTCATAGGAAGGAATCTTTCTAGAAGGTGTTAGTTGTCATTAGTTGTTAGCTTATCTTTTGACTTGTAACACATGTGAACCTAGGTAAGTTTGATTAGTTGTCTCATGTCATATGATTAAGACACTTATCATAATCCTATGACATCTTGTATCTCACCTTGGCTATATAACCAAGGGGTCTCTACTCTACTACATTGAACATCACATAATATCATTGAATCATATTGATAATAATACAATTTATTCTTTTCACATTCTATTCTCTCTCTTTGTGCTTTCCATTTGGTCTCAAGATCTTGGCAGTCATAGCCAATTCTAACATGGTATCAGAGCGGGTTGGGTGCCATTGGAGAGTCTTTTTCTGAAGAAATATGGTATATCAAAGTTTTTTGGTGCAAATCTAAGCTCACCATTACATTCAGAAGGTTTGAGAAAGTCGATTTTGCCTTTTGTTTCATTCAAATCGGACATACGAGGCCAAATCTATGAGGGTTTGAAGTTGAAGAGTGGTTGCGAGATCTAGAAGGTGGCTGCATTTTTGGAAAAAATTTGGTCAAATTTGACCCTGCCATCATGTCCAGAAGGGCCAAAAACCCTAAGATCGACTGTCAATTCATCCAAATCGGAGCAGTTGTCTGGTGAGGCAAAAAACAAATCCCAAAGAGCCACACAGCGCCCAAGTGTCATAATGATAGTGCTAGAATGATTTTTTTTATAAAAATTTTGATTTTTGCAATTAAATTTGCTTTGAAAAGATTTTATTCAAAAATCAAAAAAAAAGGTGAAGGCAAAAATTTTAAGTTTGTGGATAGCAGACTATACCTCCACAAGTACCGCGTACCCTTGGCAAGGTACCTCCCGCCCTGCAGGCCGTCATGTGGCCTCATGGCCACGGCCCCACCTACATCACCCACAGGTTACAAAAATCTGACGTCAGTTAGTAAAAACCAACGATCACTTTATTCATCAGGTGGTCAACCTTTCAGAAAATCGGTGGATAGAAAATTAGAAACCCGAGCATAAAATATTCCAGAATAAAGAATATTCTAGTCGAAGATTCCCTCCCACGTCAGCCCAAAGATTCTTTCGAAGAGTCTGATTCTAGGAATATCCTTGCAAGGCGAATATTATTTTTACTCCCAGCAGCCCGTCAGATTTAGCACAATGCTTTGCTAAAGTCAGCAACATGTCAAAGTTATAAAAACAATTTTCCCCCCTCTCCATTTGCTTTTTCATTTTGGAAGTCAACTTTCAAATGCAAATATCTTAGTCATTTTAACTCCTTTTTCAGAGATTTTTTTTTTATTTGGCCATAATTTCAGACTCTCACAATGGTGCAATTGGTTTTTGGCTTTGGTGTCTGTATTTTCCAGAAATTGCAAATTCTCACAGGTTTTGTTGCTTCGTCCTCATTTTGGGAACTTTGGGAGCTCATATCTTGCTCCTACAGTAGCATTTTTGGGTGCAATTTTTTTTGAAAGTGCATAATTTTTCATGTAATTTTCAATAGTATGATCATATTGATCTCATTTTGTACCAAAAATTGTACTTGATTTTGTGTCCAAATTTGGCATTGCATGTACCAAGATCAAAGATCACTTCATTGTTTTTGGCAAGTGGAAACTGTAAACGTACTACTCATAAAGTTCCAAGCTCATATATTGTTGGGGGGGTTCTTTGATTGAGTGAATTTGGGGGATTCTTCTTGTGGTGGTGGTTGCATTCCTCTTGATTTGTGTTCTTTCCTTCTTGTTTCATCATGGAGCCATCTACAATTCCACTTCTAACACCTTACAACTATCCTAAATGGATTTCTGAAATGAACAAATTGCTAAGAGTAAAAATATTGTATAGGATAGTTCATGGGCTTGATGGTGAACCAAAAGATGATGAAGCTAAAAAGAATAAGTGGTTGAATAATTGTGAAGAAGCCATTGGCTATCTATGCTTGTATGTTTCTCTCGAATTGTTGTTTCACATTGACCACTTAGATACACCTATGGCTATGTGGACTGCATTGTCAAACTCATTTGGACAAATAGATGAAATTCAAGGACATTTGTTGGAGAATGAATTAATCAGTCTCAATCCATGTAATTTTGACAACATACAGGACTTCATCACCAAACTCAAGTCACTAAGAACACAATTGAAGGATTGTAAAATTGAGGAATCAGATACACAATTGATCTTAAGTGTTCTTTCAAAGCTAGGACCTGTATATTCAGTGTTTGTGTCTACTTTCTATGCTACAAATAATGTCTTTGGGAGTGAGTTTAAGATGCCTTCCTTTGAAGATTTTTCTATGCAACTCACTAGGAACCAAGATAATCTTATTAAAATGGGTTCTTTGAAGTATTTAAAATCCCATGCCTTGATTGCAAAGGATGAGAAGTATTCAAGTGGCAAAGAAAAGAAATATAACAAGCCTAAGAAGAACAGACAATCCACATCAAATTCCATAGAAGAACATAAATATTCATCTTCAAAAGAGAAAACATCTAAGAAGGAGAGGCCTACTTATGCATATTGCAAGAAGGATGGACATGAAGAACATTATTGTTATAAGAAGGATATTGATGACTTGAAAAATATTCTCATAAATAATCGGATTGATTTTCCTTTTAGAATGTCTGAATCACTTTCTCCTCCTTCAAAACAGTCTAAAAAGGACAAAGGTCAACCATCTACATCATGAAATAAAGGTCAAGCTCTTTGTGCTTTTTCAGGTCTAGGATCAGGGAGATGGCTTCTAGATTCAGGAGCTTCTCATTATATGGCATCTTCACAATCTATATTCTCCTCATTTCAACCCTGTACTATGTCTCTTATCTTGATGGGAAACAATACATACATGATTGTAAGTGGGAAGGGACCTATTAGTTTTGGGGACACCACTTTTCAGGATGTTTTGTGTGTTCCTCATTTGACAAACAATCTTTTTTTCATATATCAAATTACACATGGTGAAGATGGGATAACTGTGGAGTTCACACCTGATTCAGTCATCATTCGAGACTTGGAGTGTCAAGAGATCATTGCTAGTGGGGTGGTTGATCATTCATCTCGGTTGTATACCTTTGCAGATTTTTCTTATGATGGTGACATTATTCCTTCGACTGTTGATCACACTTCAAGTATGAACCATGATTCAGAGGAGACTTTTGGCTACTTGAACTTGGGAGTTCTCACATAAGATCTAGTTCTTGAGTCATGCATTATATCTCCTCCATCTACCATTGCAGTTGATGATGCTTGTGATTCCAGAGTTTGGATTCCTTGTGATTTAGTGTAGCAGGATCCTCATTGTCTTTCAGATTTGGCTACTTTGGATGACTTCCTGACAGGTATTTCAGACTTGTTCGTGGAGTCTCATATTGCATATTTGGGGGACATCATCAATAGAATTCATCTTCTCTTTGATGGAGAAGATTCTTCTTCAATTGTTGTGAGGGATCACCTTGACCCTCTTGTTCATTCTCTACATGATCATTATTTGAATTTTGGCATGAGTGTGGATACTTTTGGACAACATTTGGAGGAGGCTTCTTTTTCTTTAGAGGGGATATCTTTCTCTTTGGATTGTTCTCTTCATTTATCTCTACTAGATTTTGGATTGTCCTCTTCAGCAGTGTGGCCTAGAATGCTTGTTTGGAGTGTGTCAACTTTTGACATTGACATGGAGACACTTGAGCATGCTTCAGAGACATCATCATCCATCATCCATATTCCTGACATCCTACATACATCCATGGTTTTGTTTCTTCCTAAGGGGAGGAACATTGTTCAATGAGAATGGATCATCTTCAGCATTCAATGTCAAGCTTCTACCATCATTGCAGGAGACTCAACATTGAGGGGGGGTTGCCTTGTCTCTCTTCTACTTCTCTTTTATGGGGGGTCTTTTCCTCACATGGGGTTTTTACCTTCTCATTCTTCATTGAGAGCATTTCATTTTTTGTATCTTTTATCTCTCTTTTGGGGAGGAGTTTTGTCCAACTATTTGAATTGTACATGGGTACCTAACATGGCCTAGTAGTCGGGACCCATTCTTGCATCTTTGTGTCATTTTCATAATAATCTGCTAGTCCCTAAGTTGCACTTAAGGGGGGTTTTTGGTGTAAATAAAGTCTTGTGCCTAGTTAATTCATTACTAGGGGACTTATTTACACATGGTAAGTTTACTTAGGTCATAGGAAGGAATCTTTCTAGAAGGTGTTAGTTGTCATTAGTTGTTATCTTATCTTTTGACTTGTAACACATGTGAACCTAGGTAAGTGTGATTAGTTGTATCATGTCATATGATTAAGACACTTGTCATATGATTATGACATCTTGTATCTCACCTTGGATATATAACCAAGGGGTCGCTACTACATTGAACATCACACAATATCACTGAATCATATTGATAAGAATACAGTTTATTCTTGTCACATTCTATTCTCTCTCTTTGTGCTTTCCATTTGGTCTCAAGATCTTGGTAGCCATAGTCAATTCTAACACTTAGTTCTAGACCATTGAAATCTTCTCTAAACTTTATCCACTTTTTCATCCATGTACATGAGGATTTTAAAGAGAGATAAATAAATACACTAAAATAATTTGGAGGGGGCTTTTAATGAGTTACATTTTACCCACATGATTAAAAAGATATCACTTCCAACCAATGAATTCTCTTTAAATTATTTATTAGAGATTGTTTAAGGTACAATCATAAGTTTTTTCAAAGCTTAAGGGAATTGTCAAATAAGCAGCTAGCAATTGAATTATGTTACAATGAAGGTTGGAAACAATATGATTTTACAAGAATTTGCTAGTATTGAAGAAAATTCCCACTTTATGTAAATTATTTTTGTCCAAAATAGAAGAAAATATTCTTCCACTTCATGAATTCCTTATTAGTAGATCTCCCAAGAAATATGATATCATCCACAAAATATTGGTGGGAGATTGGTTTTATAAAAGAGGTTGGCTTGAACCCCTCTAGGCTACCATTAATAATGTATCTGGATATATTTCTCCTCAAGTAACACAACAAGAATGAAAAAGGTATACGAGGAAAGAGGTTCACCTTGTCTAAGCCCTTCTTTGGAGGAAACTTGACTATTCAAAGTTTTATTTATAATCACCGAGTATATAGGAGTAATGAAGCAACTCTTAAGAAGATTTAAGATATTTCCTTGAAATCCAAATCTCTATAGAACTTTTGGTAAAAAATTCCAAGAAACTTTGTCATAAGGTTTTAAAATGTCAAGATTAAAGGTAATTCTTTCTTTATTTCTCTTTTCCATAAAATGGAACACCTCATGAGCCAAGATGACAACATCTAAAGTTTTCCTTCCCAAAACAAAACCATTCTATTTTTTATGGATGGTTTTCTTAAAAATGGTTGAATTCTCTAAACCAACAGCTTAGATAATATTTTTAAATAATATAGTAAAGTTTTATTGGGTGAAAATCATTGAGATTATATAGTATTACTCTCCCTCAATATGTTTCTACTAGCAAAGAAATATTGGGCAACTTTGATACCATCTTCACTAACAATTTCTCAAAATGTTTGAAAGAGAGCTAGAGGGAAACCATCTAATACAAGATATTTATAGGGGTTAAAGGAATAAATAGCAGCCTCAACATCCTCTTCTAATATTCCATGAATCATCTTGTCACTATCATTGAATAAGAGAGAATTAGGAATGCCAACCATCAAGTTATCTTAGAAGAGTTTGTATTAGGTTTGCGTTAAGAAAAAAGTAAAAAAAGATTACCCATTCCTATTGGGTTTCCTAGTCTTTCATAATTTTAGAGCCATATTCTCTTATTAATCATAATATGTTATTATTTCTTCTAAACGTGAGAATAAACTAGTGGAAAATATTTAGTGTTTTTGTCCCCACTTTCAACCATTGAAATCTAGATTTTAATTTACAATATATTCCCTTTGTCTTAATAACATTGTGAAGATGACAAAGAATATATTTCTCCTCCAAACAAAACTCTTCAAAAGAACCATTAATATTCATCTCTTATTGAAATATCTATATTTTTTCCTTGATCTCCAATTTTCAAACAAAGATGTTGCCAAAGGAATTCTTATTCTAGTGTTTGATATTCTTCTTGACATCTTTTAGTTTCCTAACCAGGCTAAACATTGATATCCATTCAATCTTAATTTACTTAGAATTCTCAATGTACTTATTGATATCAAGGAAAATGATACAAATAATTTTATACTTGAAAGAATAGCTACCTTTTTGATGCCCATGTCCCAATAAAATTGGGGAGTATTGTGATTTGAGCCCATTTTGATAAGGGCTAAAAGAAAGTATCTATCCAAAATAGACCAATTTGAAGAAACGAGGAACCTTTGAAATTTGACTTGAATGAGATTATGGATATCTCTATTATTAGACCAAGTGTAAGAAGATGAATTCAATTCAATACCCATAAGACCCCTATTAAAAGAAAATCTAACAAATCCGCCATATTGTTAGAAAAGAAAAAACTCTTATTTTATAGAGTGATAAAGGGGAGAGTTAAAATCCCCTACCACCATCCACCGATGATCAATATAAATTTTTTTGAAATTTCCCAACTCTTCCTAGTTTTGTCTTATAAGAGACTAAGAGTTATGAGCATAAATATTGGCTATGATCTAAGATTCACCATTTATTTTGTGAAGAAAAAAACATGTAAACATTTCTTGTGCATGGAAATGAGAGACATTCAAGTAGTGAATCCTTACATAAAGTGGTGATACCTCTAGAGGTACCTTCTATAGGCACAACTAGGAATTCTATAAAACACAAAATTTTCATTGATATTGATAAAGAAACTAGGAATCATCTTGATTCCCAATAGAAAAATAATGTCTAGATATTAATTTATTACGGCATTTTTAGATGATATTATATTTGTGAGGGTTGTTCAACCCCCTTATATTCTAGGAGATGATATATTTTTATTTCATGGAGGTTGACATCTCTAAGGTATGTTTCATTTCTCTCTTTTGAGGGATTTTCCCTTTACCAATTAGACACAAAGTGGAAGAAGGAGAGATGATTTTTTTATTGATCAAGATCTTGTCCTTATTAACTCCTTTTATTGTAGGTTCATCCTTACAACTATTTTAAAAACCTTAGATGGTATGAGGAGGAAAATATCATCAACATGTATTGAATAATTATCAACTCCATTTGAAGGAGGCATGAAGATAATCTTTTCAACTAGAACTATCATGGGATCAAAAAGATCTAGTTGTTAGGGGAAATTTACCCATCCTCCAACCTTTCATCTATTATGAAGTTTTTATAGTGGATAACTTCTTGGGAGTCCATTAAGGGACCCAATATTTTTTCTACAAGATCGTGGTTTTTCCTTTTTGTTGAAGTACCAACATAAAATTGTCTCTTTTCTCTTTTTACATATCTAGGAAAAAATCTATCATGTGACCAAATTTGAGCAGTTATGTTAGAAAATAGAAGCATTTTATACTAGATGCATTATATCTATATACACATAAAAATGGTTTGGAGCACAATTAATTAAATACTAGTTATTTAATTAATGAATCTTAATTCTTCTACTAATATAAATAAATTGATAAATTTATTTGTATAGTTCACACATTTAATTCTTCTATTCAAAAATCATCTTCCCTCTTGAATTAATTAAATGCACAAATTTAAATAATTTTTTATTTGATTATTCCCCTTCCTCAATTAAACTTGAATTTTTAATTCAAATTTGTCACATTTCTCCATAATTATCTAACTTCCTACAAATCACCCTCCACATCATCACATGTCACATGTCACATGATTTCATTTATTTCTAATTTTCAAATTAGGAATATTCATCTAACCTCCTAACCTCCTTGGAGACACATGGCTCCTCCTTACAATTGATGTTATTTGACACTTGGATGATTTGTCCTTCCAAATGGAGCAGCCTCCATGATTTCCTCCAACTTCCTTGTGCTCCACCGTTGATCTCCCAAGATCATGACCTCGACTGTCCATCTTTGCCACCTCATCCAAGGCTTGGAAAAATCTATAAATAGGAGATCATTCTACATATTTTCAACAAGGATTTGATCATAAACTTATGTTGCGGGAATTATCTTAGCAATTGAGATCATTTTAGAGTTGCATAGCATTTAGCATTGTTATCATGGCAATTTCACTTTGTAGCATTTTAGTGTTGCATTAGTTTTTATTATGTTTATAATAGAACTACATTTAGATTTGCATTACATCAATAGAAATAATCTTAGCATCATTTACATAGCAGAAATCTCATATTTCATTTAGCCTTCATATCAAAAATATAAAAATATGTTAATGTAGGCATGTAGCTTTGCATTTCACAAATCTTCTCGTTTCTTATGTTTACATCTTATAAATTCATGTGCAACATAGAAATATGAGAGCATGAATTTGAGGATCCTTAAGATTAGAGAGAAATGAGACAATTTGAAAGGATGGTCATAGCAGCTTAGTTTGTTGTTTCAATTCCTTTTATGTAAGACGTTTCATTGGTGTGTGTATGTTTTTACTTTGGTAATTTCTACTCCACTTTATATTCACATAGTATCCAATGAAATAAATTTGATTCAAGAGAAATAGAAGTGATAAGTACCTTGTTTATAGCAATATTCATGCAATATAATGTGAACACCATTATGCTCCTATTCTTGGTAACACTCTCCAACATCAATAACTGACCAAAGGATTTTTGTATCCCCACTATTATTTACTCATCCAAATATCCTAGAGGAAGTAATGGGAGGAAAATTCAAGTAGGTTCCATAGAATAAAGATCTATATCAAGGTCAAATCCTCATTTCTACTTACATAGAGAGAGGCTAGACCTCCCCATAAATAAATTGCCTCCAACTAGAATCCTAGTGAAGTCTTATTTAAGGGAAAAGGAGAAGAGAAGAGCCCTTTTTAGGAGGGATTTCACCTCCAAGTTTCATTTTAATCTCCATTTATTTATCATCCACATTTGAACAAGGTTGATGTAAGGGTAGTGACCACAAAACTCCCCCACACGCGTACACTTGATCTTGGTTATCATATTTTCAAAAATTAAATTAGCATTTTTCAAATAAATGCCATCCTTTGAAGATTTTTTTGTGAACCTTATGTCAAAAGAAAAGGGTGGCATGGGGAATTAGAATTTCTTCCCAATATTTTAATACCCAAATTTCCTTTTAGACCGACCTTCTTCTTAACTAACCCTCCAACTAAGACAAGAAAAGACCCATGTGGGATCTTTTTGGCCATGGAGGAGGGCTCTCCATTCTACAAGAATTTAGAAGTAAGTGGTTCTCATCCAAATATCTCAAGTCTTATTTGAATGTTAAAAAAAGTAACCAGGTAATCATTTAAAATTTGAAAATTTTATGACTAAGTAATGACTATTATGGGTTAATATATTTTATATTTTCATGTAAGATGAGTTATACTAAACCCCCATAATTACTAGGTGAGGTAAAAAAAAAAATAGGTTAAGTAGCAAAGAGTTTGATAAAGTTTGGAAATGATACAAAGTTGGCTCATTGATTTATGGGTCCCTTTTAAATCATTAATTATTGTAAATCCTCTAACTTATCATTTTCTATTAACCCCTTCCTTGACCATAATTCATGGTGTATTCCATATTTATTTACTTAGAAAATATATTATTGGCATATCTCATATTCTCAATTGATAATTTTTTAGGTGGAAGAAGGAAAGTTAATTCCCAAATTAGTCCAAATTTTGGAAAATCATAGTGTTTTGGCCTCCACAACATGCCTCGATACTTTTAAAATGAGGGGCCCTCATGTTTTATTTGCACTTAATTATTAGTTTCAATGTAACAAACACCCAAGAATGATTTTTTTTAAGTTAAGGATTACTTGATAAAGTAAGGTAAAGAATATGTCATAAAGGACTAAGAAGACAAACCCAACCTATCAATCATTCAATTTAATCACCTTTTAATTAAAGTGTATTGTTCACACACTAAGGGAACTAGAATACCTAGGATCTACAAAACTTAGTCAGGATTAATTTTCCTAATTCTTAATTACAATCCAAATTTATGTGTGTATAAAAAAATGAATCTCATGTGTGATGCATTGAATGATTAATTTTTTATTCATGTTCCTTAAACCTATTTGACATACTCTTGGACTAAAATTATCAATTAGGTAGAATTGTTGAATTAAATTTACTAATTATAACTTTAGAACATAACTAAATTAAATGTATAATCAACAAAATATTGTTTTAAATTAAAATCTAGAGTATTAGAGAGGTACATTTAAATTATCCTAGTTTCTATTATAATTTCAACTTATAACAAAAATGTTAACTTAGTTTATATTTACAAATATTCATCTCTTGATACTCATATCTCATAGTTATGATTACTAACATCCAACCATTATATAAGGATCCTTGAAAACCGTGATCACAAAATACAATAAATAACTATCTCATTAAATAACACTATATTAATCAAATTTTGTGAATAAAGACTAAATAGCACTCAAGAGTTACATGAAATTAAAGGAATATAATAATAATATTATCATGACCCTCAAATATAATCAAGTTATAAGAATCGAATATATCTTTCTAAAAAAATGGTAAATTATTATTTCCTTTACAATATTGAACCCTAAAGTGTAGAGGACATATTAACTTTTTTCAACACAATCCATAAACTAATACAATCTTTATTTATCAAGGAGAAAAAAAATATTGTATAAAAACCATAAACAAAAACAATGCATCTTTATTACCAACAAGTTTTAAATCAAACCACATAAATATTTTGTGTTAGATGATCCCTATGCCAATAAGTCCTTGACCTAGCATGAACCCCTCTCCTATGCACATGGTAACATGCAAGTGATTGGCCCATTAAAACACAACAATAAATATTAAATAACATTCTCACAAAAATACAAGATAGTTTAGTAGTTAAATACTTAACATTTCTTCCAAGAGTCAACTATGACATTTGACCAAATAATTCTTTAGCCAAGTTGGCTTTAACAACCTTCAAAATCCCATGATAAAAAGGTGAGGTTTTTAATACATTATTTTAAAGAATATCAAGTTTCCACAAAATAATACTTGCATATTCAAAAGTAATACATATTCAACTTCTAATAATCAGACCACCAAGAATAATGACTCGAAACTAATTGATAACCCATATTACAATTGACATATAACAAAAGTATTAGTATGATCAACAATCAATCCATCAACATTCACAATGAGTGTTTTGACCAACGTTCAATTGAAACCCCGCATCCTTGAATATAAATAGCATTAAGTAAAAACCTTAATAACCCTTCCAACATTTAGTTGGAAAAAATAAAAATTGTTCAATCAACACAGCAACACTCAATCAAAAATCACAATAACAACATTCAATTGAAACCCAATAAAATTATTCTCTTAATTTATAACTTATTACATATCAACTCAATCCTCTGATATATTCATATACTCTCTCTCAAACACACACCCATACCCACACACTTATATATACATTAATAGGTATGCAAAATATTGTATTAAATATAGTTTTCAAAAGTATTCACAAAATTGTACGTGTGTGTATGTATATATATGTTTGTATATGTATATATGTACATATGTACACACACACACACACACACACACACACACACACACACACATATATATATATATATATATGCATTGTGTATTTACAAACAATAAAAAAACATTAAAAACATCCTCAAAAAAGAGGGAAATAGTTGATAGATGTGACTCAAGTGGGCAATACACCAAAACTATAACACATAAATGAATAACATACTACAACATGATCAAGAAGGACAAATACAGTTACAAGACATGATGATGGAATTATTTAGAACTTCCAATTACTCATACCTAAGTGCCCCTCCTCTAAACAAAATGGATATGTTTTGTTCAAATTCTTGCAACAAAAACTAGTCAAGATTAGTTCCCAAATGAGCATAAATTGGTTTGATTATTGTATGCACAAAATAACCAATTGAACGGTCTCACCTATCACAATATCCAAAAAGGTTTCATGTACATCACAAATTGATAACAACAGTCACCGAAAAATGACATTATAAAATCTAAGTCCCTAAACACTATCAAATCCATTTTAATAAGATACAAAAAGGGAGGCATATAATACTTCAATGTGATTTCAATTTGGTTATTTATGTGCATTTGGTTAACTTTCTTGTAGCCTTTAGCCACTTATGAACTCCTAGTACATTGTCACATCCATTAATGTATTAGTTATTCTCTTAGGAGTCCAAATAGTGCTAGTCACTTTGGTGTCATGCATATGGCAAAGTTCCATAGAGAAGTAAACATATGTTTAGATTTAGTTATCGAAATGAAGGATGCTTCTTATTAAACGAATTCTTTAAAATTATATCTAGGGGAGATGTCACAGTATCTGTCAGGGCTAACTTCGTGCAATCGTAGAATGCTAACCGTACGTCGAATCGACAAAATTATTTATGGGTTTTTTTTCGCTCACGAGTTAAGTGATTAGAGCTATTGTTTTGGCTTGTGGGCAATTCAGTCAAATACGAGAGTGTTTGATATGTGTGTAGGGGTCAAAAAGTCACCTTTTAGAAGTGTCATTTGCTCGTTGCCACCTAACATCCCGATTGCTGCCCGCTATAACCAAAAAAAAAAAATCATGAAATGACCATTTATCTTGCCACCTTGAGCTTTCCTAAAACACATTTATTCTAAAATATGTTGTTTTTAAGTATTGCTTTTTTTTTCATGTGGGCTTTTATTAAGGTTATATCTCTATTAATGCAATATCGGATTTAAAAGTCCACTTTGGCACTCAAGGTTTGAACACTTATGTACCTTGTCTAATTTTGCATTGGATTCTCTCTGCACTTCTTGTTTTAATATTGAGTTGACTGGCTTGATTAGTCATTTCACTCAAGATGAGCCCTTGGATCATTGAAGGCCGGCGCCCTTGGTCGCTTTGGGTAGTCTGTGTATTGTGGGTTGGTCGGATATGTGTCCAAGTTTTAATAGCCTTGCCATGTGGTACATGGGACTTCCACACGTACGTCCAACTCTCTCCATTCCTTACATCACCCCTTTGCTGAACCCACGTGGACTAGTACCTTCTGCCACAATGTTACTTTACCTTCGACATTGTTTATTCCCACTATGCTCATTGGGACCCACTTGCTCTATGCATGTCAAGGCCTCATAGGCCAACGCCCATTCTAAAAGCTGCACTTAAGATTGCTTGCCATATCTAGGAGCTCTTATATGCAAGCCCTTCCCACATGCCAATACTTGAGGTGATGGCCATCATTAGGATCTTTAACTGTATTCACTCCTTTGTTCCCCCATCCACTACCCAGTCCTATAATGGCTTGGCATGATATATGTTTTTCTTCTAGTACTTCTATATGTAGTTTGGTGCTTGCATATGAGATGGGTTGGGATGTCTTAAAAGGATCCATCTACTATGTGTTTTGAGTCTTAGTGGTATAAAGTTTTGTGTAATTTGAATCCATCAAGTTTGTATGTAAGTTAGATGAAGATTATATCAGGGTTTTAAGGAACAATGTTTATATAATGAAATGGAATGTTTAGGAAGTTATTTATAGTTAGGAGAGATTTTGTATTCAAATTTGATTAACGATGTAATTCTTATGATGATCTTAATTAAACAAATAAAATGGAGGGGTGTATTTTAGGTTTGTGAAGCAATCATGGATGTTAATCTTGTATTTTATAAGTATGTACATTTTCAACTAAAGCATAATGTGAATTCATACAATAATTATTTATTTTAATATTTTTAAATTTGTTACAAGTCTCAAAATTATTTGTATAAACATGGATTTACATTTAGTCTTGATAGAGATATTGTGTAAATGAATTATGATACTTTGATCATTGGAGATATATGATTTTGTATAGATGTTAAAGGAAACATGGTTGTAGGATGTTTATAATATGAAGTTAGAGTAATAAGAGATGATAAGAAAAATATAATTTTGTAATGTACTAAGGTTAATTACTAATTAAAATCCTTAATAAATATTAGTATTTGGGATAATTAAGTTTCAAGTTTAAATATTTGGAGAAAAATTTACAAACCCAAAATTCATACACTAATTTGCATTCATTGATAGCCTCAGTTCAAATTTGTTTACAAATATAAAATAGGTTGCAAAACCTTTCTTACATTCAATGGTCTATAATATATTATAAAATGCTTCTACAATAGCTTTGATAAATAGTAGATCCAACATATACATATATGGCCACCTACAAGTCAATCAAGCTTGACCTAACTAATAGTCACCACCATGAAAGCTTCAATATGACCTTTGAGTGAGATCATCCTCTAGTCAAATGGGTTTTTTCCTCTTATGCACATGACTAGAAGGGTGTCCATCCTCTAATTGTTTGTAAATCTAAGGGTTTTCATCCTCAAAATTGGACATTTGAACATAAATGCTTTAAATGGGTTTTTCTAATTAGGATTTGTGTATTTTTCATATTAATACCTCTATTTTGAATCTAAATATTAATATCCCAGAAAGAATATTGAGACTTGCATTGAAGTCCACAAACCTTATAAATGTATGTAGATTTGGACGCCCATACCTATTGGGTGTCATTTTCGCTAGAATTGTGCATGGAATTATGCCCCTATGTGTAAAGTTATACTTAAAATCTACATGAACATGAGATACCAACAACCCACAAAAGTTTTCAATAATAATGGCATAAGGTTCTACAAGTTCAAAACCCTAACCACCATATTAATGGTGGCTAAGGCCATTTTCTCCATTTTTTAGTTGGAAGTACATATAGATTCAAGCCCTAAATATTAAATATTTTTTTAGCCAAAAGGAACCCCTTATGGGAATTTACAATGTCAAAACTATGCATTAATGGTGCTTTGTGACCTACCTAGATGTAGGTGGGATGAACACTGGGAAATGATGGGAGTTTCAAACTTTGGAGGTTAGTAGTGACAATAAACTTATACCATTAAGGCAAACAGGTGAGGGGAAGAATAAACAAAAAATCTTGAAGAAAGAGATAGTAAGAGATGTCAAGAATTGAGGAAGACTTATACCTAGTACCATATTGTAGGTAGGCCTACACCATTAACTCTAATAAGATATATTGAAATACGTTATTGAGTGTTAGAGATTTAAGATGCATAGGAAGAAGTACATAGGTAAAGGGTTGAGAAACAATATGTATCCTATGAGATGTATGAAGTTACAAATGGAGTTTGAGAGTTAAGCATGACAAGGAACTGGTATATGGGTAGAGGTATGGCTACAAGTTTGTCTTTGACAATTTAACTTAGTAAAAACATCAAGCTAGGAGTCAAAATTTGAGGATGACATGAGAAGGGTACCAAGGGAAGGGGAACTCAAACACTCTAGTAGGGAATGAAATAAAGACATAGCTAGGTGGAAAAATCTAAAATTCTAGTATTGAAAGGACATGGGAAAAATTGGACTTAGATAGAAAACCATGATGGGATGAGAAGCTTTAAAACTCTAACAACAAGTTCAAAAACTCAGAAGATTGGACATGCCCCAACACTAAGATTTTGTGGACCTTAGATAGACATTAGGGGAAAGAATAGGGAGAATATATACACCAAAAATTAGACTAGATAATATTTTAGGAAATAAGTATTTTGGTCGATAATAAACCTATTATGAAAAGGGGACGTGACATGTTCATTGGATCATAATGATAAGAAATGAAAATAAAGGAGATAAAAAGGGGTTGTTGGTAGCCAAAGAATTAAAAGAGATCTAATTGGTTAAATTCTTATTTTTGATTAATTGGAGCCAAAGTTAGAAGAAGCCTAAATTTATTGACTTGAGAAATATATCACAAAAGGACATGTGTAGTGATGAGTCTAGTTTATGGTTTAATTTTAATAGAGTTTGTTATCCATTTGTTGAAGTTGTCATAGACTTTGATACTTGGTTGTTGACCTTTTTATGATATTTCCTTAAAACCATAGACTTTGGACATGAAATTATTTTCATAACTTTTAAATGACATTGACATGCTATATGAACTATCTATGTTAATTTTGCATGTGATTAATGAATGCCACTTTAAGATAGTTGCAGATATGCAGTTGTGCACACTAATATTGTCATGCAAATATAATTAGAGGCTTGCAATTAAGGAAGATTCTTCCAGCTGGTCATCTGCCATACAGGTCAACAAGGTAGTCATTCAATGAAGAAAGGCTCTCGACGGGAGAAAGATTCCTCATTCAAGTCAAAGTTGTAACCGCCTTATAAATGATCTTAATTGTCTGTTGAGAAAATATAGGCGTTACTGTTGCGCTAGATCTGCATGGAGGCAAACATGCCTGACTAGATTTCACGCATGCATAACCGCCTCTCCACTTTTTATGTTTTCCCTAATGTGGTGTCCTCTTGTTCTTTCAGAGTTGACCGCCTTGCTAGGTGCTTAGTTAGTAGCTTCTATAAATAAGACTTGGATGCTCCTTCTCAAGGGGTTGCTTAATCTAATGATGTACTCGCACTCTTAGTTTATAGTAATACAGTCATGTTGCTCGATTGTACTCATGTTTTTCAATGAATGAAATGAAGTTATAAGTCCGTGCATCCGAGTTTACATTTGTTTTAGGGGATACTCATCCAAGGGGGGCCACTTGGTGAGTATTTTGTCCCTTAGTTAGTTATTTATTTTATGTTCAGTAATTAGTTAAGAATCCGGCACTGTCTATTCCTACAACCACTAGAATTCCATTTTGTGACCGTTCCTGCAACCAAAGAAGACAAAGTAGTTTCCTATTTGTTCACTCAGATTTTCATTTTTGTCATGCATTTCAGCTTAGTATAGTTGTTGGTTGATGCTCAACGCTTATTTTATTTCCCTCCAAGCAATTTACTTTTAGCATTGTGTCTTTCTTAGTTATAGGATAAATATGGCTACTTTGGATTCCTAGTGCACATGTTGTGTTGACCCATTTCAAGTTTACATCCCTTGGTTGATAAGTTAAATGCACCTTCATGATGATTGAAATAACTATTCAAGTTAGATGTCCAATCTCTAAATCACAGTTGTAAAGGCTTAGTTGTTAAATCATGGTAGGAGGCCAACATGTAGGTCAATGTAAATTGTGAAAATATAATGAGGATTATACAAAGGAAAGTATAACATGAGGCACAAGGTTGAGATCAAAAATTAAGGGAAGGGTACAATTATATAAAGGAATACAAACCAAAAGGATTTATATGCTATCAAAGGGTTGGCAAAGCTTCCTTGTTGCAAGAATTACATAGTCAAAATCTATGCATGAAGGAATAAAGGCTAAAGAATCTAGACATGTATTATCAAGGGCAAAGGAATGTCCTAAATCTCATAGAAGACCATGCAGCTTACTTTCTTTCTACTGACCGTGGGTAGATTAGCATAGCATAAGCGGGGTTTGTGGAGGAAGGAAGAGTCCAATAGTTTTTTAGCTGCTTTCTTTATCTATCTTGTTGTCGGGAGGCCGAGGTCATCCTTCCCCCTCTAGATAGCCCCCAGGTAGAATAGAGGGGCTACCTGGAGGGGCGGGGGAGTGCCGACTATAGGTAGTACAGTAGGTTACCGAGAATTGGGTGACCCGCAACAATCGACATGAACGTAATTTATTGATGACATGTTTGAACAATAAAGTGTTATGTGATTTTTTCTATATTTGCAGAGCCAACGTGTTGATCACTAACAAAAGCCACATATAGAATGGAAGTTCACATTTTAGAGACGCGACTCTTGATACAAAAGGTCTCAACCTTTTGCATTATGTTCATTCAATGAGAGTCACATATTCTATAAAATTTTGTATGAATCTTTGGATATCCAGAAATGTGAATAGTTCATAGTCGATGGTGATCTTACAAGGAAAACATCAATATATAATAGAATGTGTATAGTAAGTGGATTAAATAGTTTTTGTATGCATAATAAAGAGGATAAAGGTTTTTTTTTTAAAAGAGAGTGGAAGATAGGTTAAACTTAGAAATGAGGTTAAATGATTAATAATTTATTATAATGAATGAAGATTATAATTTTATAGGTCAATAATTTACTTGCATATATAAAAAACTTGTTAATGGATATGATGTTTTAAATTGAAGGAAGTTATCAAAGCAATATGAATATGATCATGAATATTCATTTATGATTTAGGATCTTTACTAATGTTAGTGAACAATAGGTAAACAAAATTAGCATATGGAAAAGGTGATAAGTTAGATGTTATGGAATTAAGTCTTATGGATCAAAAGTTAAGAAAAACGTATAATGCTAGACACATACACAGAGCATTTTAAAGATCGATTAACATGAAATATCAAAATATAAAGAAAAATTCAAAGATAGGAAGGTTTGATCGTTAGGCTCTGATACCAAATGTGATGTCACTTTTCCTTCAAAGTTATTTAAGTGTTAGCAGCGGATTTAGTGGATTAAATATTAGAATAAAGATAATTTAAAAGCTACAATATTATTAAAATGGATGTGAATAATCAATGCAAAAGACAAAATGTGATAGTTTATTACGAAATTCTAAAATAGATAGTTAACATGATAAATTGAATACACCTCCATATAATTCATATACATTAATACCAAAATCATATATATACTATTCTCAATATAATTTAGAATCAATGGTTTTAATACTTATCTGAATAATAACACTTGGAAAAGCCACTCTTAGCTCAAACACCATGACGTCAATGACAAAATACTCAGCATGTCCATAATGCATCCCAGATAGAAAGGATATTGGTGTATTGTGCACTACATCGTGGGTCCTATCCTTTCCTCCCATCTTCTGCACTATTGGGCAAATGGGAAGAGGATTCGGTGCATCCCATACTACACCGTGGGTCCGTCCTCAACCCCTAGGAAGATGTCAATGGTACTAAATCTTTCCATGGAGAAATCTAGGAGGAATAAGCAGACTTTTCCGCTCTTCACAATGTGTTGGTTCCTCTGGAACAATGCTCAACACTCGTAGAAAACATGCCCTGACCAGGACTATCTTGAGTGCACACACTTGTACCCCAGGTTGGACAGACACTATGGATGTACCCCCTTCTTCGTCCTGTCCATAGCTCACCAACCACTTCCTTCTTCCTTGGTTGTTCTTCTTCCTTGAATGTTCTCCATCCTTGAATTTTTCTCACGAGTCTCACATGAATGATTTATATATCCTTTTAAGGGGTGGTTTCCAAACCATCACACCCTTTCACAAAAGATCTTTTAATAATTATTTAAATAAATAATTATTCTTCTTTTCTTAAATAGTGTTTATAAATATTCTTTATTAATCTCTCTTTTAACCAAAGGATCATAATATCCTTTATTTTCTCCCTTTTAATTACAAAGGGTTATTTATATATTTCTCTTCTCTTGGGAAAAATTCATATAACAGAACTAAAGGAGCTAATTAGAAAATGTCAAATAAAGGTTATCCAAATCCAATGAAGATTGTGGCAATGCTTCATTGATGAAGATATTCATTTGAGAGTTGGTGAAAGGGATTTTTTTCTTTTTTGAGGTTAACATAAGACAATTTTGTCTTATAAAATGGTCTTTTATCTAATATATTTTTTAAAAACTTTTCTATTGGACTCAGAGGGAAGACTCTTTAGTTTCCCTACCATTCATTAGAAATCTATTTATATTTACAAACTTGATTTTTTCAAGATCAAAAACCATTTAGAAACTTGAATTTGAATAAATAAAGCTTATTTTCTATTCTTTTTTCCTTTTTTATCTTTTTTCTATTCACAGGTTTGAAAATATTGTTCTTTGTATTATTATACTCTTGAACATGTGATGAATCCAAAATGTGTTTCAAATCATTTGTGTCTTGCTAATGGAAAGAGGCTTTGTATGGTCAATCTAAACACCTAATTCTAACTTGGAAAATAAATATACTTCATGCACAATGTATATATAAATTACGTTTGTAATCTACATATGTTTGTCAATTACAAGCTTTCGTAGTTCTCTCTCCTTAGATGATTACACCTTATACTATATTGGTTGCAAATCTTCAAGACTAGCAAAAGGATGGTCATGGTTGGATTGTCTACTTGTAGAGTATTGTTAGAGAATGATACATCTCAAACTCATTCTAACCATTCTCTTTCTCACTTTATTTTTTAATACCATTTATAAGAATATGATTAGCTTAGGATTAAATCTAGTATTTTAAAACATATTTTGTGGTAATTCATAGATATATATTAGAATTCCAAGTTTTACAATCTTCCAATTAATGAATGAAATTTCATTACAATACATATTTTTTATTTATATGTGAAGGTTTTCTAATAGTTACAACGTAGACTTCTTAAGACTATACATAACCATAGGAAGCCTATAAACCTATCATAAGACCAAACTAATGAATCATTAGTGAATTTTGATCAATATTTTAATGGATCCACTTACATAGAGAAATTGAATGTTTACCTACTAGGTCATTTGAGAACTCATTACTTTACGTCAAACACTCTTAGGGTTTAATCACCTTTAAATAAAAAAATGATCTTGTTCTAATTATTTGAAGTGCTAAAATATATATCAACACATTGTATTAACCTAAGATATATATTAGTATAGTAGGTTTAAGTTCAATAGGCCAAATGAGAGATACTTGGAAAGACAAAGCATTTAAATGATATAAAAATTTCCTAAATATTATTTCTATAAATTATTTATTATGTTATCCTAATATGATTAAATTCATCTACCCTATTATGGGGAAAAGTATGTTGTGACCCTCTTTTTGACTCTATGTTTGGATCCTATTTGATAAATGTATTAGCACCTAATGTTTTACTATGGTTGATTAAAATTTTGGTACTAATAAGGTTGCAAGAAAAGAAAGGAAAAACCAAATGATTGCCTCCTTTTAGGTGATAAAATACTAGTTTAGAGTTGGTGCTTTTTCTCTAACATTTTAGGATCTCTACATGTCACTAAAATCATATTTATGCTTTTGTTACATGATTTTATACTTGCTACAATTTTTTAAAATAAAAACCTACTATGACGTATTATATCATGGAATTAAAGATACGAAAGAATCTCATTGGATATTGTTATGAGATCATAATGTCAATATTATCTTGGCTATGTGTATATCTTGACTAAGTCAACTATGTCAATCAGTCTTGTGTTTCTACTAGTCATCGTACTCTATTTTATGAGTTAGTTGATAAGTATGCACAAAAAAAATCATAATTAATTGTATTAATTTTAAGTAACTTGTTTTATATACATGTGTGTTATAAGTATAGTAAAATGATATATGATTATATATGTGCATACATATTCAAGTTCACTTAACATGTTATAGTTATAGATATAAATGATAATAATTACAGTATTTATAAACATGTAGCCTAATTTGTAATGTTGTGATTTTAAAACTAAGTTTAAGGTTAAAACATCTAATTTTGTTTAAGGACTTTTTCAATAGAAAAATCATGCTAAAATCAAGACAAAATATCCTCACAACCATTTAAGCCACATGATAAATAGAAATATGTGGCAATTCTTAAAGTGGTCTAGTATAGTATTGTATTTATTGTATAGTAACTAGATCTATCACCTACAAAATGGGAAGGAAATAAGGAAATTAAAATATTGTTAAATTATATTTTTAGGTTTTAACTTCAACATTAAATGTTGACCACTATGATTGTTACATGAAACCTTGAAGATTTTATTGTTATTTCAAATCTTGTTTATCATAACTATAAATGGAAGAGATTAAAGGTTTTGTTATATATAGATTTTTCATTAATACTATTAAAATAACTAGAAATATAAATATAAATAGTGGGATATTGTTATTTGAAGGATGATTTCTGAGGGAGAATTTTTGGTGAGTAGATAGTGTAATAATGTGTGTAAACTATATTTTATTAGAGAACTATAGAGACTAGGGAGCTAGAATTGTCATTCTTCAACCTTGTCTTCAAAGTTTAGAGTCCAAGTAAATATTTTATTTTTAATTTAAATAAAGAACAAGAATAAGAATTACAAAATACATTTGTATGCTTAAAATTCTAATCTATTATTGGTTTGAGTTGTTCTTCTCTTTCTCTTGAATGTTCATTAAGTGAATTTTGACCCATGAGTTTGTGCAAGATCATGGGGGTCCAAAAAGTGGCGATGTGAAAAAAAGGCATTTTTAACTTGTCAAAAAACATGAAAATCCGCTTTGACTTTTTCTATGCTTGGCCAGAAAGTACATGGTGTCATAGAAAACACCAAAGCTAAATGGATATCTATTCATATCAGATATCCATTACCAAACAAATATATGTTACTAAACGAATATTTGTTCTAAAACGGATATCCGTTTAGTTTAAGTTGTTTTTTTTATTTGGTCGGGTCTGACATGAGGTTTTTTATATTATAACAAAAATCATTTATAATATAATATATATAATATATATTATATTAGAATATAAAACATTATAATATAATATTCAAATCATAAAAAAGTATCAAAAGTTATTATTATATATTAATCTATATATTGTCTATAACATATTATATTATATCATATTATAATATTATATATATTATATTATAATTTATTATATTATAACACAATATATTATAATATTATATAATATAAATATTATATTATATTATTATAATATAAAAACCCCCATACCATATAAAACACTCATACCATATAAGTCAGGTCCTTAAACGCAATCAAATAAAAAACAACATAAACTAAACGGCTATTCATTTCCTATGTATTAAATCTGAAAAAGGAAAACACGAAAGTCATTTTCACTGTGCTTTTGATAATATTATATTATTATATAACTATATAATATTATATAATATAATATATTATATTATAATATAATAATATATATGTTATATGTTATATGTTGTAATATAATATATATTACCATATAAAAATGCTCATATCAATAGGTCAGGTCCCCAGACCCGACGAAATAAAAAAACAACATAAAATAAACGAATATCCATTTAGAAATGGATATCCTTTTGTAAATGGATATCTATTTCAAAATGGATATATGTTTCCTGTGTATTAAAATCACAAAAAATAAAACCCGAGAGTCATTTTCACTGTGCTTTTTACCTTGTGTGCGCATTGGAGCAGCTAAGCGACTCGGATATCCATTTTCCCTTGGATTTTTTTGCTCATATCACCCAAAATTCACAAGTATGTATAAATTTTAATGTATTTTTACAATTTTATTTTAGCTTTACATTATTTTTTAAGAATTTTAGTCAAAAATAGGTTTTTTTTGCATTAAAATGATTGATAATTTTTAAAAATTTCATCATCAAGCAGGCTTAAGAATGGCTTATCCCAACCTTGGTCAAGATGAAAACCCTACAAATCCTCCTCTGCCACCAATTTCTCCATTACAAAATGTGCCCACAATCCATGAATTTATCCATAGGAATTTAAATCAATTGAGAAATATATGTCGAATTTGTGAGACACTCCCTAAGCTCTCTGATATGAAAAACACTTTAGAAACAATCATTTCGAATTTTGAAACTCTAACAAACCAGTATAATAGGTTTGCAGAGTGGTGAGAGTCTCAAAGGAAACATTATGCTAATGGTTTATCATATGATGAAGTGAGGGGACTTGATATTGACAAAGCCCAATTAGCCCAGCTATTCATCAATCACAAAATAGGACAGCCCGTAGATGTGTGAAAGCCTAAATTTTCAATTAAATGGTGCACACATAGAGGTATATTAGATAATTTTTGGAAATGTTGGTGGATGGTTTTTGATAAACCACCCAACAACAATCTTGATGCCCCATAGAATTCTCTATGGAAATTATATGTCGAGTTTGTCCTAGGGAGGCATGTCAATTACTTTGATATGCGATATTTCTAGGGTGTGGGTAGAGGGATGCCTCGGGATAGACCCATAACACATTGAGTAACGCCACTTCTTTTTGATCCACCTATTACTTCCCTGACTCCAGTACCTTACCCCAAGATTGTTGTACATGCAGGGAATTAGAGCATTTTGGCCATACATGCATTGAGTGATCATTTGATCACGCAAAGCTCACATGTTGCGTAACTGCATGATGGTGATGCACCTGATACATCCAATCGTGATGGTGATGTACCTACTACATAAGTTGCTACTAGTACACAGGTAAACCCACAAAAGTGGTTTACAATTCGAGTGAGGAAGAAAAAATTGCAAAAAATGACCCCATGCAAAAAAAAATTGGTTTTTGGGGTTCAAATGAACCCATAGGTTTGAGCGAACCAAAAAAGGGTTCAAATGAACTCTGGTTCGAGTGAACCAGTTAAATAAAAGGTCCCACCATTCCCACCAAAAAAACACAAAGAAAACATGTTTTGAAAGGGGGTTCGAATGAACTAGGGTTCACTTGAACCCCCCTTTTCCCTCCTTCTCCCCCCTCAGGCACCAAAAAAGTCCAAAATTTTGTGCTTCGAAGCTTGGGTTGAGGATGAAAATGGAGGAGAATTCACAAACCCAACTGGGTGATGGTAGTCCTCGGAATGAGCTATCCAACGAATATAATTTTAATATGTTTTGGTTTTATTATGTATTTGTTTTTTTAGACTTATTAAAGATGGGTTTTTCACCAAAAATCAAGCTCTATGTTCTACACATGTGGAGAAAAAGTCGATTATAAAAAAAAATTAAAAAATATGAGAGCACCAAATATTGAAGTCCTTGATCCAACAAAAACAAAATTGAATTTCGATACATACAAAAAAAGTTACGTTGTATACGGTCTGCCTATGTCTGAATTGTAATTGGTTTGACTTCAAAACTTGATTAAGGAAAAAATATTCAATAAAACACTATGAGACCAATTGGAAGCACTAGATATCAGAGTTACAAATCTAAATTCGAAAGAATTAAAATTTTATCCTTCATGGAAAAAAGGTTTTGTTGTATATGGTGAGCATCACTCCTTAAAAATGTTGTTTGCTGAAAAAACCTAGTTTTCAAAGGAGATGGAAAAAGAAGTGCAATATGATTCCAAAATTTTTGAAAAAAATATATTTAGAATCTATAGACAAAATGTCACAAATCACTAGTTTTCATCATCTTCAAATTCCTCACGGTTTAGCCACTATAGGTGCCTGAAAGTGAAGATTTACATAGAAAAAAATATTTTAGTGTCCAGTTTGGCCAAAAATTGTAAACCACTATTGTGGGATCACCCAAATCCTCCTCTTCAACACATATTTGTGTGCCCTATTATTGCATCATGTGCCACAATATATGTTTGGTTCCTCTTTCACAATCTACTGAGGCTCCAATGGACACATCCGACTATGAGGTCCATGATATGTTAGATGTAGGAGTTGAGAGAGCACAGAGTGGACCATTTCCAAGAGAGACATCAAGTGGAAGAGATGATGTGGAAGCATCGATAATACTTAAAGTAATTTCATAGTGCATTTTATCTAAATTCTTTTATATTTTATAAGAGATATTAATACTAATATATGTTTATGTGTTGCAATCTTTAACAGTTGCTAACAAAGGATCAAATTTCACAAGTGTAGGTGGCTACACAATCGACCATTTCATTTGGCCTAGAGACTCAGTATACGGTATCATTTAAATTGTTATTTAGATGTTAATTTTTGAAATATATTATGTTTAAATACGATTACATAGATTGATTATTTAATGCAATCTTATCTTTTTATGCAGCAACCTGGTATTTTTACAACCATGTTGACTGAGCCCGACACATTGGAAGAAGTTGCACAATAGGTATATGTTTTTTTTGTATTCTTGACATTATGATTATATGTGCATGTGCATTTAAATTGTGTTACATTCTTGTCATTTTTTAAAGTGTGTGATCTCGATTACCAATTCTTAACTTGAAAACATCCTTTACATTCGGTGATATCTAGAGTGAGATTTCCACAATTGTTCAATTTGCATCTTTACATTATCAGTTAGCTTCTTATCAACACGTGGAATCCTCCTAGTAAAAGCTTGTGTATCATTTTGAAGAGGACTATAGAGTCTTCCTCTTCTTAAGAGTGCTTTATTCAATGTTTTACGATTTAGATTTAAATCAATACAAGTTTTTCCTATTAATTGAGTCTTCCTCAAATGATGGCTTACTAGTGAGGTTGTGATCACTCTACAAGAAACTCTTTTATCTTTTTCCTTACTAGTCTTTCCAATAGAATTTAGAGCATTAAAAATATTTTTTTACAATAATACTATTTTTTTAAAAAAATTTGGTGGTACGAATCTTCAATTTCTTAATAATGGTCTCATTTTGTAAGACTTTAGCAATTGCACAAAAAATTGATATTGTTTAGTTAATGGACCTTATCGAAAAATTATTGATTGAACATATTGGTAGCCCACAACAAAACCGTTCGTGATGACCTTTTCCATCAAGATTATCTATTATGTTCTCATCTAAATTTCCAATTAACCATTTAGGGGTTCTCATGTAATTAGGTGATACATAAGGTTCATTTTAAATATTTTCAATGTTATTAATATTTTTATTTTCAATGTTATCAACATTTTCGATAACAATTCCAACATTTTCATTTTCAATTTCAACATTTTCATTTTCAATGTTATTGGAATTTTCATTTTCAATACCAATTTCAACATCTTCTATATCAATTCCAACATTTTTATTTTCAAAATTTCAATATTTTCATTTTTAATTTCAATATGATATTCAATATTTTCAAATTCTATTTCATCTTTACTTGAATTAACATTTAACGATGGACAAGAAGCCTCAACTTGAGTATTTGCCATACTTTGTCTTTTTTTCTTATGACTTTCTCTATCTTTTGTTCTATATGCTTCAATTTGATTAGTTGTCAATTTTATCTTTTCTTTTCTCTTACGGTGACTATTTATCCCCATTGCATAAACAAAAAAGAGCACACAAATGATTGTAAAGGTTGAAAATGTGTAAAAGAATCTTCCAAAAGTTGAAATTTGTCTGATACAAACGAAAATCATAGGATTTCAGCGACAAAAAGAATCTAGGGACCATTGGAATGCTCAAAATGGTCCCCTTTTTGTTTTTTGATATAATTCACTAAATGAATATCCATTTGTAACAAATATCCATTTGAAACTTATAATTTGCACAATTCAAAAACTTTTAAAAAATGAAACAAATATCCATTTTCTTTAGTTTTTAAAAAACTAAACTTCATGAAATATTTTATGAATTATTAATCATATAATATTATTAATATATTATGTTATGAAATATTTTATATTATATATTATGATATATATATTTATTATATATTAACATATTAAATTAATATATTTAATATTAATATATATTATATATATTTATATAATATATAATATATTATTAAGGTATAAGTTATATATATTATATAGTATATAAATTATATTATATATCAATGTGTCTCTCTCTCCCACTCTCCCTCTCTTAGGTCTCTCTCTCCCTCTCCATCTCCCTCTACCTCTACCTTTACCTCTACCTCTCTCTTTGTCTCTCCATCTCCCTCTCCCTCTCTCTCTGAAGTCTCTCTCTCACACACTCTCCATCTCCCTCTCAGGTCTCTCTCTCTCTCTCTCCCACTCTCCCTCTTTCAGGTTCCTCCCACCTCCCTCTCTCTCTCTCTCCCTCTCCCCCCTCTCTCTCACTCTCCATCTCCCTCTCAAGTCTTTCTCTCTCTCTCTCTCCCTCTTAAGTCTCTCTCTCTCAGGTCTCTCCCACTCCCTCTCTCCCTCTCTCTCTCTCTCAAGTCTCTCTCACTCCCTCTCTCTCTCTCTCAAGTATCTCCCACTCTCTCTTTCAAGTCTCTCTCTCTGGTATCTCTCTCTCTAGTCTCTTCCTCCCTCTATCCCTCCCAATCCTCTCTATCCTTTCCAAACCCCTCTATAATATATTTATTATATATTATATATTATATATATTTTTATAATATATTTATTATATATTAATATATTATATATTTATATAATATATAATATATATTATATATTAATATTATTATTAAGGTATATCTTATATATTAATATGTATGCATAAGGGAACTTCAAATCTTATACAATAAATAACAGATATCGGTTTGCTTTTGATTTTTATAAACCAAATAATACATAAAACCAATATTATGTATTATTAATGTATAATAAATGTATTATATATTATATATCATAATATATTATATATTATATAATATTATATATAATATATAATATATTTAATATATATACTATATATTATATTATATAATATATATTTTATACTATATAGTATATAAATAATATATTATATATTATATATCTTATACTCTCTCCCTCTCTAGATTTGGCACTATTATTGATATCCAACTTGTATTTTGTATTGAAATTTTGAACACAATAATTAAGCATTCTGTTATCAAAATCTTGACCTCCCAAATGCATATCCCCTCTAGTGACCTTGATGACAATATTACCCTTTCGAACAAAAAGAACCGGCACATCGAATGTACTTCCACCCAAATTGAAGATGAGAACGCTTCTTTCTCTAGTGAATACATCATGGAAGCCATAAGTTATAGATGTAGCCATTGGCTCAATAATTGTTTGTATGGCATTGAAGCCTACAATCTTACCAACATCCTTTGTGGCCCTCTTCTACACATCATTAAAATAATTAGGCAAAATAATAACCACATTCTTCACCTCACATTAAAATAAGTAGCATGGATGAGATCTCTTCAAGCATAAATAACTCTCTCTCCCTATCCCTCTCTCGCTCTCTCTCAAGTCTCTCCCACTCCCCCTCTCTCGCAGGTCTCTCTCTCCCTTTTAAGTCTCTCTCTCTCAAGTCTCTCTCTCTCTCCATCTCCCTCTTAAGCCTCTCTCTCTTAGGTTTCTCCCATTCCTCTCTCTCTCAGGTCTCTCCCACTCCCTCTCTCTCTCTTAGGTCTCTCCCACTCCCTCTCTCTCTCAAGTCCCTCCCACTCCCTCTCTCTCTCTCAAGTCTCTCCCACTCCCTATTTGTATATCTCTCTTAGGTCTCTCCCTCCCACCCTAACTAGATAACTCTCTCTCCCCCCTCTCTCTCTCTCAAGTCTCCCCCACTCCCTCTCTATTTCTCTCAAGTCTCTCTCCTCTGTCTGCTCTCGGGGTCTCTCTCTCTCTCTCTCTCTCTCTCTCTCTCTCTCTCTCTCTCTCTCTCTCTCTCTCTCTCTCTCTCTCTCTCTCTCTCTCTCTCTCTCTCTCTCTCTCTCCCTCCCTCTATCCCTCCCACCCTCTCTCTATCTTGTGTCTCTCTCTCCCTCTCTCAAGTCTCTCTCACTCTCCATCTCCTTCTTAGGGATCTCTCTCTTAGGTCTCTCCCACTCCTCTCCTCTCTCTCTCTCATATATCTCCCACTCCCTCTCTCTCTCAAGTCTCTCCCACTCCCTGTATCTCTCTCTCTCAGGTCTCTCCCTCCCACCCTAAATAGATAACTCTCTCCCCCCTCTCTCTCTCATGTCTCTCACAATCCCTCTCTCTCAAGTCTCTCCCACTCCCTCTCTCTTTCTCTCAAGTCTCTCTCACTCTCCATCTCCCTCTCTCCCTCTCAAGTGTTACACCCCGATTGTATAGCTACTATGGCTTAGGGCAAGTGATTGTAATGTTTTTGTTATCAAAATGAATGTGTTCCATTTAATGAATGTCTCATTTTATGCTACTTCTATCGATGTTATCCTTGAAGAATGTTGCATGCATAGTTATTGAGTAATAAATATTCTAACTTAAGATGTTTTGTATATTTTTAATGTTGTGAACAAGTAACTATCGAGATTGTATGTCTATGGGTGCAGGAACAGGAACCATTCCTCCAGGCGGAGAGGAAACATCACTCGAGAGAGGGGCTTGGTCGGATAACCGGTAAAGTAAATCAGTTGAGCATACACAGACTTCACTAAGGATTTAGAGGAACTGAATCAAATAGGTTTATCTTGATAAGTCATCCTTAGGCTTAAGAGTTTTGGATTACTTCTTTGTGCTTTGTGAGTGGTGTTACTTGTTAACCTGACTTACTGTTCTGTGACCTTGAATGTGGAACGTAAATTGATATATGTACATAGGCAGGATGTATATGTGTATACATGTATCTCTCATATGTATGTATCAATATGTATGACATGGCGATATAGACGTATGTTGGGAAAATTATTATGCCATACGCTTGTGTCGACATGGCATACATACGCATACATACACATGACGGTATAAATGGATTATACACATCTATAAACATATACACACTACCTATGATGTTTAAATTATAACATTATTACATTACCTTGAATTTACAGTTAAACATAAATACACATATTTGCACAAATAGGTATATTGAAAGTATGCTGACTAGCTCGCAATACACGTATTTGAATCATTATTATGCAAATTTGTATATGTATATTTAAGTGTAAATATATATATATATAATATTATATAAATATATATGTTATTATAGTCTTACCAAAATAAATATATAGATATATATAATTATATTTAAATATTAAACATTTATATATATATATATATATATATATATTTATTTTGAGGAGAAATAAATCTATAATAGACTATATATAATATAATACATTATATATATATAAGAATTTATATATATTTAATATATAAAATCTTTGGGAAATAAAAGACTTAGCATTCTAAGTCATTTGGTAAATATCGAATAAATTTTACCATGGGAAATAAACTTGGTTTTGCGTTGAACTATGGGGAATTTTTTCATCTTGGCTAAGCTGAGAAATACGCCAAATGTTCAAATATTTCATACAACAAATAGTCAAACTTTTGAAAAAGGAATAATTTTTGCGCTGATGCAAACACACGCACGGGAAAGACCAGGTCACGAAAATAATAAAAACGCAGCTCCAGATTTGGACGCCATTAAAAGAGGAAGCTTGAAACTAAGGCCAGGTGGGACACATTGTGCTAAGACATTTTCCTACAATGGACGACAAATCCACCAGTTTTGGATGCCATTACAGAGGACGCCTGTAGGTGTCACTCTGCCATTTTTTACCATGTGATGTTTGAATCATTCTTCATGAATGGAGGTCGACTCACCTTCAATTAGCTGAATAAGCTTTTGGAATGCTGCCACCATGAGTTTGACATTTTCTAATAAGTAGAGGTGTCGATTCTCATGCCAAAACTGTAGCTTGGCATGAGAATCCGAACTTTATAAATTGAGCTCATTTTCTTATCATTTTTACGAATTCACAATTTTCCCTTGCTAAATTCTGAATTTTCCTTCTATAAATCACCTTTCACCATTGCCATTTTGTTCAAGCTTTGAGAATTTCATGTGCTGCATATATGTATGTACGCAACTACTATAGAAATCACTTAAGAGATATATTGTAACCAGCATTACTAAGAATAATACTCCAGTCTTCCTGAGCTTCAGCCAAGGAGATAATATCTGAAAAGAATAGATTTGAGAAAAGGAGTTAATAAAAGGAAAGGTACAGAGGATTTGTTACCAACTAAACCAGAAGAATTCGCAAGCAGCCAGGAGGCCAGCTTAAGGAAACAGGCATGAGTGTCACATTCTTTAATATCTTTGTTTTAAGTTTATAAATAGAAGAAACCATATGTTTATTTTATGCATTAAATTGTATTATAGCATAGGTGGATCAGTCAAGTAAAAGAGAAATTATGTTTCCTATTTATAACTGCACAGACTAAAAGGAATGGCTTGTTTGCAATTTAAATATAAGAGAAAAAGGGGAAACTATTATTCCACTTCATTTGAGAAAGGGATTATTAAGTATAAGGGAATGTGTTTGGATAGATTGCTTTTTGCATGTGCGTAGCCTACACTGTATGCTCTCCATATAAGGAGAATATGTGTGAAGTAGATACTAGATACTAAGAATGAAATGAAGATAGTGGTCTAGTAAGGTCTTTTTCCACTTAAGTTATAGGGATAACTGAGGTAGGCTAAATTTACTCCTAGGATAAAGATTTCCCGATTAGGAGGAATGGTATAAGACACTTGTAGACTGTTTCGTTTCTAAGTAGATTGTTTGAAGGTAGGTTGTCTAAAATAGGATACACCTCCCTTATGTAACTATTTGAAGTGGATTGTCTAAAGGTAGGTAATCTGAAATAGGATATACCTATCTTGTGTAAATTACTTAGTAGAATGTTGTAGGTTAGTCTGGGATAAAATATTATCCAAAAGTAAAGGGCGATACCTATGCATAGTGTAAGATAGCCTTAAGTCAAATCGGCTCTGAGTAGTGAATATGATAGATGACTTTCATTCGAAGTACTGAATGAGAATACTTTGGCCAAAGTAGTGAAACGTACAACATCCACTTAGATGTGAGATAGTTGAGACTACACGCTCAGTTCATCGTGATCCTTCATGCTAGTTCGGGATGTGAAATAGCAAGTTCTAGATGTATAGGACACAACACTATGCTCAATTGGGTTGTCGCAGTCGGATACTCTACCAATCTCTTCATTCAAAGGGAGGGTCATCTATCGAATGATAGATGTGCAGGGGACCGCATTAATAGTCTGTGGTTGGCGAAAAAGCACCTGAGTGATGTTTCTCCTCCACAGCAGGCGACAGATACACCAAAATTTGAAAGGAATGGAACCTGGACTGTCTTACTACTATTTGTGCAAAAGCTTACGAGCTATGTATGTAATTGTTTTAATTTTGTACTATGATTTATATTTGCAATGAAAATGGAATTCATGTGGAAATATATATTGTAACTTGCATGTATTTATCAATGAAGAAAGGAAGAATTTTATTGTAATATCTTGGTTACTTGTTACTTTTATATGTTTGAAGTGAAATGTTGGAAAAAAATTAATTACCCAAGGATGGGGTTGTTACATCAAGTCTCTCACTCTCAAGTCTCTCTCACACCCTCTCTCTCTCTAAGGTCTCTCCCACTCCCTGTCTCTCCCTCCCAACCTAACTAGATAAATCTCTCTCCCCCCTCTCTCTCTCAGGTCTCTCCTTCCCAACCTAACTAGATAAATCTCTCTCCCCCCCTCTCTCTCAGGTCTCTCCCGCTCCCTCTCTCTCTCTCAAGTCTCTCCCACTCCCTCTCTCTTTCTCTTAAGTCTCTCTCACTCTCAGGTCTCTCCCCTCCCTCTATCTCTCACACTTCCTCTCTCTATCTCACTATATGTATATATATATATATATATATATATATATATATATATATATTATAATGTGGTATATAATATATACTATGTATTAAATATATTATATAATATTTATTATAATATTTAATATATACTATTTATAGTATACTATATAAAATATATACATAGTATATAGTATATAATATAATATAATAATATATAATATCATATAATAATATAGTAATATATAATATATAATGTAATATAATATTTGATAAATACTATATAATATATTAGTATATATTAATATATTTAATATTATGTATTGTAAACAATAGAGGTAATAGATATTCGTTTATAACGGATATCCATTTTTTCTGACAAAATCAGTAGGCTCGGGATTTGGCTCAAGATTTGGTTCGGGATTGCCAAACCTGGAAAGTCTGCTGAAAAAACATGTTCACAAAATTTCTTTAGTTTTTTGAAGTTCGCCCTTGTGGTTGACGACTTTTTTTAATCCAAAATTGATGAAACAAAAAGGGTTTATTGAAAAAATTGTCAGTTTTTCACCGATATAAGATATGCCTTATTTTGAATTTAATAGATAATTATTATTTATTTTCTACATACATTACGACTAAAGTCTTGATTGATAGGCTGATTGAAAAACTTCTATAATTTTCAAACTATTTCACATTTTTTGAATCTAAAAGATGTGCCACTTTTATGCTTTGCATACTATAGGATAAAAATAGATTGAATTTCATAGTTTTTTGACCAAGTTATATGGTGATCAAACAAACATGTTTTAATAATTTCAAAATGTTCTAATAAAAAACATAACTAATTATTTACATGCAAAAAAATTACAAAAAATGTGGCACATCTGAGCATGTGTCTTCTACATACATTGAGAGTTTTAGAATTTTTTTGTTGTTCTTAGCATGGTAAGACATACACCTACTTCTTATCTTTTTCCTAAAAATTTAGTACTACTACATTGAAATTACAAATTTTCACAAAATAGATTTACTTTTTTTCTAAGAAAGGACTAATAGCCTAGAAACTACATTCAATTTGCTACAAATTATGTTTTTACATATTTTTCAAGTTATGTTAATAACCTATTCAAATTTTTATGTCAAGTTTCCTAACTCTATTTTTTTGAATTTTCATTACTACTTAAGCGCCTAGTTTGGATCCCCATGATCCTGCATTGACCCCCATGTAAAATTTGATGCTTATACTTACAATGGTTCATTCCATTTTTTTATTGATTTAGTTGGTTATATGGTTGACTATGGGATATTATGGTTGTCTTGGTTTCCTATTTGAAATATTTAATGGTCACTATGGAGTTATCTATAAAAATGTGATAATTGATATTTACATTATTCAAAATGGATTATAGAAATATGTTATGGTTTGGTATTTCTTGAATGTTGAACCCTAATTTTAACTTTATTTTAAGGAATTTTGGTAGTATTTTTTATAGGTTGACTCCATGCACCCATGAATCCTTGGAATCCTTTTTTAGTTATATATGTGGGGGCTAATTAGCAAGGAAAGTTAATGGTTTAGTTTAAAAACAATATGATTCTTTTGTATTTGCATGTTACTACTTCGATTCATGAAGGATTTTATGTTTAATGTTTATGCAAGAATGTTCTTAGATTGGTCATGATTTAATGGGTTGTTGATGGTGTAGTTGTTTTCTTTTTGCTATGATCCTCTATAAATTATGACTAGTAAAAATTATTATAAAATTTGTATAGTAGTCATTAGTTGATGTCATATAAATATGTTGTAATATATTCTTTACTTGGTATACCAAAGTGTCATGCCCTAAGTTTAACATAGGACAAGAACATAACCTACAATTTTGTTTTTCTTTTAAACGCATAAACAAACGTTAAAGAGCCATTTTACCATACTAGATGTTAGGTCTCAAAAACACAAGTTTAAACCATGAGAGATTGCCAAGCTCTCACAACATTTTTGGCTAACATACAAGGCCAAATAATGAATTCGAACCTTCTACTCTTTAGGTTCTGCCAGACCTAGACGAGTAAACCTATATGAACGAAGCAAATTTGAAGGCAATCTATCCACAATGACAATTTGGAGGTGGAAAGTTAAAAACATAGTTGGTATAAATTGTATAAGCAATATCAAGGTAAAATTCAATATGTTCAGTTAACAGATGTCTGAAAAAAATTATTTAATGAATTTAAATGAATAAAATGGGTGAGACCAGTACCCTGTTGGGTAAAACAGAGTCCAATGAAAGTCTTTGATGGATGGATCCTATTTGGCAAAGATTATGGTTGCTTGGCACACAGGTATTCATTTATAACTTGTATAAACATGCAAGAAAATGATTGAAAAACCCTACTGGAGGCAGAATACAATCCTAATTATTTGATTCTTCTTACTAATCCACTTAACACTTCCAAATTACTACAATTTGACTAAAAGGAATTTAATTCTTCTTTAAAGAAATCGGTTAATCACACCACACAGATACAACAATTGTGCACTGATAAGTTGAACACATGCTTGACATATCAACTTAAATAATCAAGAAATATCAAGATGGAGACAATCAAATAATTGAACAATTTCAACAAAAAATTGATACCAAAATAGAACCACCGAACTAGAAATCTTTCATTATCTTCCTCAAAAATAATCCTGCATCATGGTCTCTGTTGTATAAAACATTCTGGAAAAAATATTTATCTATCTAACCAACCCCCTATTCATTATCAATCTCATGCTTTTATACCTTTCAAACAATTTCCTGCACCTTATGGTCTTGGTCTCCTCATATTCTCACGAGAGGCAACAAGCTTTAGACCAAAGGTCATGCCGCTTGAGAAAAACATAATTGGAGTATAACAATAATAACTGACATAGCAACAACAGCTACTTTATTGCTTTACCACACGCCTTCTCTTTCTCTATTGTGGTAGCATGATGTACCTATTTCTCCTTTGCATCCTCTATCACTTTACCGCGAGCTATGTTTTTGCTCCGAGCGGTACCGTGGTGGAATTTTATGTTATGCCTCTATATACTGCTCTATCGCGGTCTAGCATTTCCTTCCATGCAGTATCATGGTGGTGTCTTCCCTTTACTGTCATCTCTACTGCTCCACCGTGGGAAAATTTCAAACCCTCCATGGTATGGTGGTATCGATCAATCACCGCCTCTACTCCCTTTACCGCACCACCACGGTCTACTTGATGACCCCCCGAGGTACAATGATAAGGGTATAACATGACTGATCTCAACCGTGACACCGCAAGCCGTCCCGCAAGGGGTTGCATTAAGGAGGTAAAAGGTGCAAGCTATGAAGGGTGGATGTTAAGGCAGCGGTATGGCGGTAAAATGCTTTTTTGGCTTATGGATGGTAGTGTAAGGAAATTTTATGAAAAAGATAACACTAACTTGGATTCAAATGGATAAAACCCCTTAGAAATTTTCTAAATTTTTTAGTTCTAACAACAGCTCCTATTTGGGATGAGTGATTTGCCAATCACTGCAAGAATCCAAAATATCATTGGGAGAATAGACCAAGACATCAAGGATATGAAAAAATGAAAGAAGGTGAAAAATGGAGGAGATGAAAAAATGGGGAAGATGGAAAATGGAGGATGGAAATGACCCTACACTACTATACATGGAAAGAAAACTTTGTTTTCAATGAGGGAATTCTGGGATTGTCCATGTACTAGCAAGTCCTAGCTCCTTTTGAATACCTAAACTATTGTGCATGGAAAAGAATGTTTTAAGAGGTTTGTTAAGAATTGTCCATGGACTAGCAATCCTTAATCCTCTGGTACTTCCTTAAGAGAAGAAATTCTTTAGGAACTACCCATGTACAGGAAACTCCTGCTCCTCTCCAGACATGTTCTGTAAATAATAAGAATCCTCCACTCCTTTTCCAATGATCACAAAAGGTCCCAACCACAAAGCTTCCAACTTTCCATGTTTTCCCTTCTCCTGACATCGAGCATTCCACATCAACACTAGATCATTTTCCTCAAATTTTCGATCTTTGGCCTTTTTATCAAAAAGATATTTCATCTGTGATTGCAACTTCACATTTTTCTTCTAGGCCATTCTCCTTATTTCATCAAGTTCTACAAGCTACTCCATTCTTTCCTCCATTGGTTCAAAAATATCCAAATCCTCTTGCAGAATAAAGTTATAAAATGGTAAAAGATTATGTAGTGGCATCCTAACTTGTGTTCCATATACTAGTTCAAACGAAGACTTTCCAATTTCCTTTTTTACTATAATCCTATCTACCACACAACCATTCTCAACTTTGAATCCCATGCCCTTTTATTTGTATCTAATATCCTCCTTATTATCTTTAAAAGACTTTTATTACTTGATTTTACCTGACCATTTTCTTGTGGGTGATAAGGGGCAGCATAGGAAATAGTAATGCCATATGTATTGCAGAAATATTTGAATTCATCAGACCTAAAACATATCCCATTATCTTTGATCACTCTTACTGGTGTGCCAAATCTAGTTATGATGTTTTCCATTATAAATTTCATCACCACCTTGCTTGTTGCTTGTTTAGTGGGGATTGCCTCCACCCACTTAGTAAAATAATTTTTAGCTACAAGTATCCATTTATATCCTCCACTTGACTTTTCCTGTATTTCTCCAATGAATTCAATTCTCCATTGGTGGAAAGGGGATTCTACCTGCAAAGGTCTAAGCGGTAAGGCTCCTTGATACTTCAATTTTCCTAAAAACTTCTGACAAGCCTCACATTTCCTCACATGTGCAAAAGAGTCATTAAAACTTTAGGCTAGTAATAGCCAGCCCTGGGAATCTTATGTGCAGTGGTTTTGGCAGAATAATGACCTCCACACACCCCTTCATGCATCTCCCTCAAGACATGTTCTGCATGTGACTCATATAGACACAATAGTAGCATTCCATCCCTGTTCTTCCAAAATAGGTCCCCTTCTATAAATACATACTTAGATGCTTGCAGATTCAAAGTTCTCTTTTGATTATCATTCAACCCCTCAGGGCATTTCATGTGCCTAAGATAATACATTATGTTTGTGTACCAAAGAGTATGTTTGATACTTGCAACTATATTCTCCTCACCTTCTATATTGCAGATTTGATTTGCTTCAATGTTTGTTTCTGCCATTAGCTTGGCCAAACCTTGTCCTCTTACCAACTTGATAATCTGAATCTCCATATTCATATCTTGGATTTTATTAATCCATCTGCATCTTTTCCTTGTTACCTTTGTCTGTATCAAGATATCTTTCATAGCTACATGTGGGACATAGGTAATTACTTTAGCTCCAACAAGATAAGGTCTGAAAGATTTTGTTGCTTTGACCAATGCAAAGGCTTGTTTTTCTATAATATCATATTTCAACTCTGACCCCTACAAAGATTTTCTGAAAAAAGATACAGGTTGCTCATGACCTTCATCATTCTTTTGTAGCATAACAATTGCTATGGTGTAAAATGAAGCAAAAGAAAATATTTGAAAGGTTTGGTAAAATCAAGGGACTTTAGAATGGGAGCTTCTTTGATAGCTATTTTTATAGATATAAAGGCTTCCATGGCTTCAACAGTGCAATCTATCTTTTCTCCTTTTTTCAGCATCTTGGATATAGGTTTAACAATTTCAGCAAAATTTGATACAAATCTCCTAACAAATTTAATTTGACCAAAAAATGATTGGATTGTTTTGACAGTTTTGGGAATGGGGATTTTATCTATAGCTTCTATTCTCTCAGGGTCTATTCTAATCCCATATTTTGATACAATATGTCCCAAAAGCTTACCCTTTGTAACACCAAAGTGACATTTTTTAGGATTAAGACTAATACCATATTCCAAAGCTTTGATAAATATCTTCTCCAAGTGCCCCACATGATCTCCTACTTTTTTGGAATAAATAGTAAGATCATCTTGGTACACCACCATTATAGCATTAATCAGATCTAAAAATGCCACATCCATGGCCCTAAGAAAAGTGGCCCCTGAATTTGTGAGACTGAATGGCATTCTAACATAAACATATGTCCCCCATGGTGTAGTAAACATTGTCTTGTATTGCTCAGACTCTTTGACTTTAACTTGGTTATATCCAAAAAACCCATCCATCATTTATAGTAGCTCACACCCTGTTACTTTGTGCAATATTGCCTCCATATCTGGGAGAGGATAATTATCTTTAAGGGAAGCAACATTCAGATTTCTGAAATCTACACATAATCTAATATCCCCATTTTTCTTTCTTACTGGAACCAGGTTTGAGACCCATGTTGAATGTCTAATGGGTTTAATAATACCTCCATCTCTGAGTTTTGCCAATTCCTCCTGCATCTTAGGTTCCAAAGTTGGGTTAATAGGCCAATGCTTTTGTCTGAATGGCTTTATATCTGGTTTAAGTGGAATCTCATACTGGAAAAGATCTTCTCTGTATGCCTTGAGATCCTTATAAGACCAAGAAAACACGTGTTTGTACTTTCTCAACAATGTAATCAACATTTTCCTAATGGTTGGACTTATCTTATTTCCAATGTAGACCCTTTTTGGTGCTAACTCTGTTCCTAGATTTATTTCCTCAATATCTTCTCTCTTGACTGGTGTCTACTTCATGAGAGAGCGATCATTCCCATCATACACTCTTTCTAGTGCCATGAGCCCTTTGGGGAGCTTGTTGGTTTTAAGCTGCAAAACTTCCTTCCCAAATATAGTATGTTTCCCATCCACTTCTTCCACAAAAGCATTGAATTCAATCTCCTGAGCCTCATACTGATCTATGCAATGAAGAAACTTTAGAAGGTCAGTATCATCATTGAAAACTTGCCAACTATATATGTTGTCAGGGATAGCAGGTCTTGTTTTGAATTCAACCTAAGATATTCTAGCCAAGGTGATATCATCTCTTTTCAAGGCTCCATTAGCCATAAAATCTGCCATCAAGTTTTATGATTTGTTTATCCAATCAATTGAGAAAGCATCAAATAATTCAACTTTGTCCCACACAACATTTTTGTATTGTTTCAATCTATTGTTCTTCACAGCATATCTTGATCTGATTTGTGAGACAACCAGTTCAGAGTCTCCCAGGACAGTTATCAATTTGACCTTTTGCTTAACAACCATATTTAAACCAATCAACAAGGCCTCATATTCTACCACATTTTTTGTACACTCAAAGGTTAGTAAAAATAAATATTTGAATGTAATACCTTTAGGTGAAATAAAAACTACTCCAGCTCCATTACCTTCTTGGTTGCATGCTCCATCAAAATACATTTTCCACACACCCTGCTAACCTCTAGAAACATTCTTATCAATTGGGTCAGTATTTGCTAATTCAGGCTGAGATGGTTCCACTCTAAAACTCCCTAAATCCACATCACAGAAACAATTGAGTTGTTCTTGAGGAACATATTCAACAATCTGATTCATCCTTAGTTCTCTATACAACTTGACTTCTTCACCATTGACTGGTATTGTGGCATATGATAAATCAAACTTTACATTGCCTCCAACTGTTGCAATCCATTGTCTTGACAAAAGCATTCCAAACTGAGGAGGTGTGTCAATCACAATTATGTCAATATTATAAGTTGCATGTGGGTAAGTAGCCAATTTCACTTCCATGTCTTTCATAATTTCCACAACCGGGATAGGTCTACTATCCATGGCATAACATTTACCCCCTTCAACATCTACCCACATACCAAGTTGTTTCATCACCCCTACTGGCATGATGTTCATAGAAGCACCTGAATCTATCATACAATTTCTTACTAGCTTGTCATTTATGAGTAGGGTAGTAAATAATGGATCAATTTGTGGTGGATTCATCAATACATCACTTAGACAAACCTCTGGAACTTTTATCTTTTCCTTCTTATTACTACTTTCAGGAATCTCCTTATTTTCAAGGTTTGTACTTTTATTACTTCCACTAGACATTAATTGAATAGCACTTTCCCTATACTCTTTAATCTTCATCATTTCAAGTAATGGGACAGATATTTTTACTTGGGATAAAGCTTGCATGAAATCAAAAGAGGCACCTTTTGTTCTGATCATCCTCTTTTGCTCTATTGACTCTCCTCTATTCTCCTCTTTCTCCTTTTTGTTTGTTTGATCTGACTTTTGTTTGTCCTTGGGCAATTCTTTTTTCTCCTCCTTATGAACATAATTTTGTTCTTTTTTATCAAACTGCTTCTCATTTGTCCTTTTTGAAGCTTCCTGGGGAATTTTCTTATCCTTCAAAAACATTCCTCTTGGAACACCTTCATTCTCATTTACTGTTCTATTTCTCAACCAGTATCTGCTTTTGGCCTGCTCAACTACTGCAATGGTTAATCTTTTAATTTCTTCCTCAGTCGGTCTTCTTATATTGCACCTATTTGTCTAATATGATGTAGTAGGAGGACATTGTTCATTATCACTTTCTTCATGATCAGAAGAAAAATTCTTGTTCTGCCATATGGACATTGTATTTTTGGTGATCAACATCATACTCCTACCCTCCTTCTCCTGAAGATGAGTATCCCTGCTCAATAGAGTGAAGAGTGTGTGGGAAGTTAAATAGATGTTATGGTCCTCTTTATTGTTGTCTTCTTGTATGTCTTTTCCTACTATCAACTGAGCTACAATACAATGATGAGGAGAATGTGGCAAGTCACAAAATGAGAACCAAGGACTATTATTTACCATTTATGCCCCTCTTTTCTTTAAAGGATTAGGTGTCTCTTTATTCCTAGGCCTATCCATCATTGGCTTTCCATCCTTCCAATTTGTATTATATGGCATGTCATGCAGCCTTGGCCTTTCATTTTTGTATGTATTTTCCTACCTATTAGGAGGAGTATATTGGGGAACCCTAGGATTATCCCTCTTGTCAATCATTCCTATAGCTTTCTTATTATTTTCAATAGTTAGTGCTATCTTTTGAGCTTCAACTAAATTCCCGGGACACCTATTCCTGAGCTCATATCCTATCTTAGGATCAAAAGCTTTTAAATAGATACTTAATGCAGCATGATTAGCTAATTTGGATCCAAGAGGTATCTTATTATGTAATTTATAAAACCTATGGTTGAAGTCATAAGCTGACTCATTCTAATGCTTCTGGATAGTTACCAATTCATGCAAGGAAAACTCTGGTGCACATTGATTCCCATACTACTCATGGAACTATTCATAAAACTCTTGAATGGAGTCAATAGAAGTTGTTGGCAAACTGTTAAACCAATCTCTAGCATCTTCAATCAATGACATCATAAACAATCTCATTTGCACATCCTCATATTGCATATCCAAGTCTTGAATAAATGCATTAAAGCTCCTTAAGTGTTATTCAGTTGTGACTGCACTACTTCCTGTGAATTTTGGGACAAGGCTTCTCAAACTGTTATCCATGGGATAAGTTTATATTTGAAATCCAGCCAAATCAAATTGTCTGATCATGGTTGTGTATGGTGGAGGAGGTGGATTTTGAAGATTTTGGTACTATTACAATGGATTGTTGTGAGGTGGTGGCACATATTTCTGACCTTGTGGAGGCATGTGTTGTTGACCATGTGGAGGTATATATTGTTGGTGAGGGGGTGGTTGAGCATTTTGATGTTGTGGTGGAGCATTTGGGGGTCTATATTGATTCCCTGATTGATTTTGTTGTGCTCTTGGGGGATTTGAAGGTTGTGCATTATTATTCCCCTGCCTGTGAGGTAGCACATATTTAGGTAAATTGGCCATCTGAGCTTTCTGCAACTTCAATTCTTCAAGATTTTTTATTGCCTGGAGCCTCTGCTCATACTCTATTCTTGCTCTTTCCACTTCTTGTCTTTCATGTTCCAATCGTGCATTTATCTCATCCCAAGCCATGTGTTCATAGTCCTCTTCAGAGGCTACTTCATAGCCAAGTTCGTCCTGATTCTCTTCAAGTAACACCATTTTCTGATCATATTCATGTTGTCTCATTTCCCTTTCAGCCTCAAGTCCAGCCATGAACTCCTCAACTTTCTCAGGGTCTGGTTGATAGAAGGGATTCCTCTTTTCCTCTGGAGTGTGAGGTTCTCTAGATGGGCTATTTTTAGTTGCTAATGTACCATAGGAGTTATATGTCTACATATGTGCTTTTAATGTTTTTTCTTTATTTGTTGGGCCTATGTCATCAGACACCTTGCCCTTATCATTCTTTTGAGTCCATTTACTTTTGTCAATATTTGGATCCTCCTTATACAAAGACCTTCTACCATGCATGTTGTGAGTAATTTTGATAGTCTGAAATCTAGGATGGTTCCTTTTTGATGTATACTTCACTTTATCGATTTTAATGCACTTTCATTCACAGTCGCCACTCACTTTCCAAAAGGTGAGAAAATTTTGTAGTTCCTTGTTCCTAGCGGAGTCTTCTGCAAGATATTGACTCTATGATGAAGGCTTGGGTTCAATTTAACTTCCCCAGTGGAGTCTCCAAACTATTAGGTCTCAAAAATGCAGGTTTAAACCATGAGAGGTTGCCAAGCTCTCGCAACATTTTTGGCTAACGTACAAGGCCAAATAATGAATTTGAACCTTCTACTCTTTAGGTTTTGCCAGACCTAGGTGGGTAAACCTATATGAATGAAGCAAATTTGAAGGCAATCTATCCACAATGGCAATTTGGAGGTGGAAAGATGCAAACTTAGTTGGTATAAATTGTATAAGCAATATCAAGGTAAAATTCAATATGTTCAGTTAACAGATGTCTGAAAAAAAATATTTAATAAATTTAAATGAATAAAATGGGTGAGACTAGTGCCCTGTTGGGTAAAACGGAGTCCAATGAAAGTCTTTGATGGATGGATCCTATTTGGTAGAGATTCTGGTTGCTTGGCACTTAGGTATTCATTTATAACTTTTATAAACATGCAATACAATGATTGACAAACCCTATTGGAGGTAGAATACCAATCCTAATTATTTTATTCTTCTTGCTGATCCAATTAACACTTCCAGATTACTGCAATTTGACTAAAAGGAATTTAATTCTTTTTAAAGAAACCAGTTAATCACACCACATGGATACAACAATTATGCACTGATAAGTTGAACACATGCTTGACATATCAACTTAAATAATCAAAAAATATCAAGATGGAGACAATCAAATAATTAAACAATTTCAACAAACAACTGATACCAAAATAGAACCATCGAACTAGAAATCTTTCATTATCTTCCTCAAAAATAAACCTGCATCATAATCTTTGTTGTGTAAAACATTCTGGAAAAAATATTTATCTGTCTAACCAACCCCCTATTCATTATCAATCTCATGATTTTATACCTCTCAGACAATTTCCAGTGCCTTATGGTCTTGGTCTCCTCGTATTCTCACAAGAGGCAACAAGCTTCAGACCAAAGGTCGCACCGCTTGAGAAAAATATAACTGAAATATAACAATAATAACTGACACAACAACAATGGCCACTTTACCGCTTTACCGTGTGCCTTCTCTTTCTCTGTTGCAGTAGCATGGTGTACCTATTTCGCCTTTGCATCCTCTACCGCTTTACCGCGAGCTATGTTTCTGCTCCCAATGGTACCATGATGGCATTTTATGGTATGCCTTTGTATACCGCTCTACCACGGTCTAGCATTTCCTTCCATGTGGTATCGCGGTGGTGTCTTCCCTTTACCATCATCTCTACTGCTCCACCATGGGAAAATTTCAAAACCTTCATGGTATGGCAGTATCGATCAATCACCGCCTTTTCTCCCTTTACCGCACCACCACGATCTACTTGATGACCCCCCGAGGTACAACAGTAAGGGTATAACATGACTGCTCTCAACCGTGACACCACAAGCTATCCTGCAAGGGGCTACGGTAAGGAGGTTAAAGGTGCAAGCTATGAAGGGTGGATGTTAAGGTAGCAGTATGGCAATTTTATGAAAAAGATAGCGCAAACTTGGATTCAAATGGATAAAACCCCTTAGAATTTTTTTGAAAATTCTGGTTCTAACACTATACATGGTCCCACACTACACATTTGGATGATGTTGCTAGTGCCACTTCATCATTGATCCTTGAACCCTAGGTTAGACTGAATGCATTTGACTTCTACTCAGATGGGTACAAGGATTGTATTGTTGAATTGAAAGTTTTCTCATTGGTATGAATAGAATGTTAACCTATTAGAACCATTGACACTATAACTATTTCTAGGCTACTCCCTTAGCAATTTCATAGCACATTTTTTTTCTCATCATGGGTAATCACACATACAAACATGAGGATAATAATTTTTTGAGCTTATTTAATGATATTTAGTGAACATTGAATTGATCGTATACACGTTTCCTTAATTAGGCATATTATGGGTGTCTATGAAATGCTCCACCTAACTCTAATAATACTATTGTTGTATTTACTCAATAATATCAATTTATTATTATTTGAATAATATTTTATTTTCATTCTTGAGCCAATGAATTAATAAGATAAATATCGAGCATTAATGACATTTTTTATTCATTAGCTAGTAACCTAATAATAACGTTATTATTTAGTCACATTAAATTCTTTAATGAGACAATGTTATTAACAATCAAACCCGAATTAAAGTTTATTTAATAATTCAATAATATATCAATAATAATGTTTTTCATCGATATAAATATATATATAGAACCACCTAGGTATTTTAACACGAATTCTTATAGGGTGTTGGCAAGAAGTTGAGTCCACTTTTTGGCCATAAAATGGAAGTGTTTTTCTTGATTTTCAGAATTCGACACATTTGACCTAAAAAATTGAAGCACTTAGAGATGGAATCTTCAAAAAGTCACTGATCCTAAAATGTAGTACTCAGAGTCTAATTTCCAAATATGTAATTTATTTCAATACCCAAATGGTACAAATTGAGTTTCAATAGGCGTTTCTAAAAACCACTATTTAAAAGTCACTTTTTTTTACCATACCATGCACATGTACGTCATCCATATTTTGACCTAAATTATTGTCTTTTTATAAATCATTTTGGGAAAAGATTTGTAACTCACTGAAGCACTTTTTCGATATTTTTTTATAATTTTTTATTGAATTTTTTTTTTGTTAATTTTTTATCGGCCATATTTGGTGTTTTGAAAAATTGTCGTGTACGTCACACATAAGATGACCTAAACTTATCATTTTTTTATTTTTTTTAAATTGAAAATAATTTTCTGAAGTATGTTCTCGTGCAATCCATTCATCAAAAAATTATGTTAATAAAAATTTATTAAAATATTAAAAAAACCTGATAATTCAAGTTTATGGACCTATTTCATCATAAATTAATTGAAAAATAGAAAAAAAAATCCAATTGTAAAAGAAAATACATATTTGGAATCTGCACTATCTCATCTATAATGAGTTTTAATTTCGTTGAAAAATTCAGCAAAAAAAGTCATCAGCCATATGTCCAAACTCACTATTTTTCTTTGACATTGTGAGGACCTTCAACTTGTAGGTCAAACCAGTTTGAAGGCCTAGGTTCAAAATCCCAATGCTTTTCCCGAACCAGAATCCAAGCCAAAAACCTTACCACAAAGCAAGGGGGTTTTCAAATTTTTAGAAATAGGATCCAGTTTTATAAATCGGGATCTCATTTCCTAATATTAAATGTGGGGATCGTTGACAAGGAATAAACGGGATCTTGTTTCCTTGTCAACGGTCCCCACATTTAATATCGGGAAACGAGATCCCGATTATGAAACAGGATCCTATTTTAAATAAATGGGATCTTGTTTCTTTTTTTACCCTTTTTTCTTAAATTACTAGCAAAATATTACTGTAAAGTCTGCAATTTCACATGTACAGTCGACTGTGCATATTGGGCTATTTTCTATCAACTTTTGTCTTTACAGGTGTTCAACTTGCATTTTGGATTGAATTTTTCAAAGAAGGCATCATGTAATCAGTTTTTGAAGTGGAATTGTGTTAGTTTTCTACTTGTTTGGAGGAACAAAAGAGGAATACTTTTGTTTTTATAGGTCTTCAACTTGCAATTTGGATTGAATTTATGAAAGGAGGCATCATGTAAACAATTTTATAAGTGGAATTGTGTTAGTTTTCTACTTGTTTAGAGGAACAAATACAAAAGAATTTTGTCCATATAGGTCTTCAACTTGTAATTTGGATTGATTTTTTGGAGAATTTCCTATTGACATTCATTTGTGCTTGAGAATTTTATAATCATGGGTTCACAAGCTCGTAATAAGAGGAAAGATAGGAAGACATTGACTCCTGAAGAAATTCAAGCAAAAAGAGAAAAGGATAAACAAAGACAGAGAAAGAAGAATTAGAATTAAATCGATGAATGATGGTGGAGCATCCAATTCTAGGAGTATTGAAGATGAAAACATTGAGGAGACCATGGTTGTAGACGAAGCTAATTTGAAAGAAGTCAATTTGGAAAATAATATGATTATACAAACAAGTCCTAGTATATCTTCAAATCCCTCTTTCAATGCTATGGAGAATGTTTCAATAGGCACAAATCCAAGTACATCTTCAAATCCACATTTTAGTGAAATAGAAAATCTGTTTATAGAAGTTTTACAAGATGATGAATTTAATGATGTTGACATTGATAATATTCAGAGAGATGAATTTTTTATAGAATTAGTCGAAAATACATTAGAAAATGAAAAATGAAAATTGTTTAAATGTTGTTGAAAATGAAAATGAAAAATCTTTTGTTGAAAATGAAAATGAGAATGGTCCTTTTGTTGAAAATGAAAATGAGAATGATCCTTTTGTTGAAAATGAAAACAAAAACTGTTTTGTTGATGAAAATGAAAATGAAAACTGTTTGGTTGATGAAAATGAAAATGAAAATCTAGAATGTGATGTTGAATTTAATGAAAATACTTTTTTAAAAATTCAAAGTGATGTTTTAGATAATCTTCCTAGTAAGATTTCTTGGAGGAAAATAAGAACACGTACGAATAGAATATACAAAAAAATATTTTATCGTAAAAAGCTTGCATTTGAATGTCAACTAATGATGCAATTGATGAGAATGATAAAAATGAGGAAAATAATGAAAAAGTTAGGTTTTTTTGTTAAACCAAGAAGAAATGATGAATCCTTAAAACATGCTATATCTACTGCTGCTAGTGTCATTCAATCTATTGGGAAAAATAGTCGATCTAAAGATAAAAATGCAGCAAGAAGAGCTATAACAACTATTATAGTTAATAAAGCAACTTTGAATAAAAGAATGGTAAGTAATATTAGTGAAGTTCTACAAATACATCCTAAAACATTGCTAAGAGCGAAAAAAAGAAAGAGAAAGTATAGAAAATGATCCAAATAACCAATGTTGGAGTTTTAGTGGTCGACTTCGAGGTTTGACATGAAATTGAATGTTCAAATTAAATATTTGATTGAAAAATATTGGCATGATAATACTATGGTATCATCTGTTAGGTTTTAGATCAAAAATGAAATAAGCAGCAATACAACACATAGAACAATGAACATAGCAGATACCCTAGGAAAACCCTCCTTCTCGAGGGAGAAAAAACCCAGCAAAATATATCTCTTATATATGTAAAGAAAAGAGCAGAAATCTACTTACAATTCAAGCCCTACACAAGGCTAAGTATCATAAAAGGTGTAGAGACAATTCTCCTGATAAAAAAATACAAATGAATATGCTTCTCCTTGTAATCTGATTTGTTGCTAAGTCTACCTGAACTATTAAGAATGGAAAACACATGCTATTGATAATGGCGAACACTTACTACTGATAATGGTGAACACTTGCTGCTAATAATATGTGAATATCTATTGCTAATAAGATGTGAATGTCTATTGATAATAAGATGTGAATGAAAGAAATGAACTTAATGTCCAAATGAGAAGAAGTAACCTTTCTTATATACCAATATAGGTGACCTCTTCACTAGGTCAGCTCCCTTTAGAAGATAAAAATATAAAATATTAATTACAACATGAAGGTCGACCAACCTTTAACTAAGGGAAAATAGATCCCGAAGCTATAAAACACTAACACTCCCTCTTATCTAGGGAGGTATTTTCTAGATATCCTCATCATGGAGTCTCTCAACATGACGTTGATAATGACTACACCCACATCTCAGTCTCAGAGATGAACAAGGGCTTGCACCTCATATTTCTCTGTCTCAGAGAAATATACACTACAAGGGATTTCACATTCACTACAAGGGATTTCACCTCGTATTTCTCTGTCTCGAAGAAATATATACTACAAGGGCTTTCACCTCATATTTCTCCATCTCAGAGAAAAATACATTACAAGAAATCTTCATGATGATGTGACTCCCTCTAAAGCTCCAAGTACTAGCATCAACCTCCTGACCTCCTCGTCCAAGATTTCCTCTATCGGTTTGTCAGACTCCCTCAGAATGTTATTTCCTCCTCTTCGAAGAAACTGTTCAATTTTAGAATAAGAAACCTTCTGAATTGACTTTAGAACTTGGCTCCTTCTAAGATGTCCCTATGTCAATTTCCGCAATAGAAACAAGTTGTGTAGACCTTAATTTGTAATCTTGAGCAAAGCGACCATACTTGTCACACCTGAAACATTGAATGTGAGAGATCCTTCTTCTTCTTTGGTTTTGGGGTAGAATCTAATTCTCTGTCTTTATTCCTCTTTCTTCCTTTGCCTCTTTCTCTACAAGTATGTGTAGAAAGAACTTGATTTTCTACATCATGATAGTTTCACCAAATTCCTCTTGCTACCAACCTGGACTCTTCTTGAATACAATCAGCTCAAAGACAATCAAACTTGGGAAACTTAGATCTCCTACTAATGCTTTGGATAAAGGGATCCCGAGATGGGGGAAGACCATTTAGTGCCAAAATAACAAGATCTTTGTCTGCAATTATGTCCCCAATAGCGCTCAACTGATCTCTTAAATCAATAATCTTCATAAAGAATGAGATGACTGAATCTTCTTTATCTATTTTTACATGGTGAAGTTGTCTCAAAGCAAGGGCTTTGTCAGTATTATTGATCTCATACAATACTTTTAGAGTATCAAACATTTCTTTAGCTGACTTCAACTTGGAGATGATCGGTACTAAGTGATCCATCATAGAGTCTATCATGATCTTTCTAGCCTTCATGCTATTTTTCTTCCACTAGATTTTCTCAGTATCTTCGGAAGGCTCGGGCATATCACTTTCCACGAAATCAAGAAGATCATTCTCCTCTAATGCAATGAGTACCCTGGGTTTCCAAGAGTTGAAGTTTGAGGCTCCATCAAGGCTATATTCTACCTTGACACCATTCACCATCTTCTTCTTCTTTTTTGCACAAATTCACCTTCAAAGATCTGCCCTTATGTTTGAAATAATTTGCAACCTTACATCTGCAATACTTTGCCTTCAAGATCCGCCCTAGATGAAAAGTTGACTTGATTGCTTAAACAAATCTGATCAGATCTTTTCTTAAACCTGGCTCTGATACCATGTTAGATTTTAGATCAAAAATGAAATAAGGAGAAATACAACACATAAAACAATGAACACATCAGATACCCTGGGAAAACCTTTCTTCTCGAGGGAGAAAAAACCCAGCAAAATATATCTCTTATATATGTAAAGAAAAGAGCAGAAATTTGCTTACAATTCAAGCCCTACACAAGGCCAAATATCATACAAAGTGTAGATACAATTCTCATGATACAAAAATACAAATGAATATGCTTCTCCTTGTAATCCGATCTGCTGCTAAGTCTGCTTGAACTGTTAAGAATGGAAACACTTGCTATTGATAATGGAGAACTCTTGCTACTGATAATGGCAAACACTTGCCGCTAATAATATGTGAATATTTGTTGCTAATAAGATTTGAATTCTTGTTGATAATAATATGTGAATGAAATAAATGAACTTAATATCCAAATGAGAAGAAGTCACCTTCCTTATATACCAAGATAGGCAACCTCTTCACTAGGTTGGCTCTCTTTAGAAGATAAAAATATAAAATATTAATTGCAACATGAAGGTTGACCAACCTTTAACTAAGGGAAAATAGCTCCCAAAGCTATAAAACACTAACACTCCCTCTTATCTAGGAAGGTATTTTCCAGATATCCTTGTCATGGAGTCTCTCAACATGATGCTCATAAATGACTACACCCACATCTTAGTCTTAGAGATGTACAATAGTTCATCAGGGAGTCTCTCAACATGATGTCGTCATTGAGTCTCTCAACATGGCGTCTCATCTCAGTCTCAAAGATGAACAAGGGCTCACACCTCATATTTCTTTATCTCAGAGAAATATACACTACAAGGGCTTTCACCTCATATTTCTCTGTTATTTACAAGGGCTTTCACCTCATATTTCTCTATCTCAGAGAAATATACACTACAAGGGATTTCACCTCATATTTCTCTGTCTCAAAGAAATATACACTACAAGGGCTTTCACCTCATATTTCTCTGTCTCAAAGAAATATACACTACAAGGGCTTTCACCTCATATTTCTCCGTCTTAGAGAAATATACATTACAAGAAATATTCATGATGATGTGACTCCCTCTAAAGCTCCAAGTACTAGCATCAACCTCCTGACCTCCTCATCCAAGGTTGCCTCTATTGGTTTGTCAGACTCCCTCTGAATGTTATTTCCTCCTCTTCGAAGAAACTGTTCAACTTTAGAATAAGAAACCTTCTAAATCGACTTTAGAACTTGCCTCCTTCTAAGATGTCCCTATGTCAATTTTCGTAGTAGAAACAAGTTGTGTAGACCTTAATTTGCAATCTCGAGCAAAGTGACCATACTTGTCACACCTGAAACACTGAATGTGAGAGCGATCCTTCTTCTTCTTTGGTTTTGGGGTAGAATCTAATTCTCTGTCTCTATTCCTCTTTCTTCCTTTGCCTCTTTCTCTACAAGTATGCGTAGCAAAAACTTGATTTTCTACATCATGATAGTTTTGCCCAATTCCTCTTGCTGCCAACTTACTCTTCTTGAATACAATTTGCTTGAAGATGATCAAACTTTGGAAACTTAGATCTCCCACCGATGCTTTGGATAAAGGGCTCCCAAGATTGGGGAAGACCATTTAGTGCCAACATAACAAGATCTCTGAAATCAACAATCTTCAGAAAGAATGAGATGACTGAATATTCTTTATCCATTTTTACATGGTGAAGTTGTTATCTCAAAGCAAGGGGTCTGTTGGTATTATTGATCTCATACAATCCTTTTAGAGTATCAAACATTTCTTTTGTTGACTTCAACTTAGAGATGATCAGTAATAGGTGATCCATCACAGAGTCTATCATGATCTTTCTAGCCTTCGTGCCATTTTTACTCCACTGTATTTTCTCAGTATCATCAAAAGGCTCAAGAATATCACTTTCCATGAAATCAAGAAGATCATTCTCCTCTAATGCAATGAGTACCCTGGGTTTCCAAGAGTTTAAGTTTGAGGTTCCATCAAGCCTATCTCCTACCTTGACATTGTTCACCATCTTCTTCTTTTTTGCACAAATTCACCTTCAAAGATCTACCCTTATGTCTAAAATAATTTACAACCTTAGATCTACAATACTTTGCCTTCAAGATCTGCCCTAGATGAAAAGTTGACTTGACTGCTTAAACAAATCTGATCAGATCTTTTCTTAAACCTGGCTCTGATACCATGTTAGATTTTATATCAGAAATGAAATAAGTAGAAATACAACACATAGAACAATGAACACATCAGATACCCTGGGAAAAACCAAAAAAATATATCTCTTATATATGTAAAGAAAATAGCAGAAATCTACTTACAATTCAGGCCCTACACAAGGCCAAATATCGTACAAAGTGTAGAGATAATTCTCTTGATACATAAATACAATTGAATATGCTTCCCCTTGTAATATGATATGCTGCTAAGTCTTCCTGAACTGTTAAGAATGGCGAACACTTGGTGCTAATAATGGTGAACACTTGTTGATAATGGTGAACACTTGCTGCTAATAATAAGCAAATATTTGTTGCTAATAAGATGCAAATGCTTGCTAATAATAAGATGTGAATGAAAGAAATTAACTTAATGTCCAAATGAGAAGAAGTCACCTTTCTTATACACCAAGATAGGTGACCTCTTCACTAGGTCGGCTCCCTTTAGAAGATAAAAATATAAAATATTAATTGCAACATGAAGGTCGACCAACCTTTAACTAAGGTAAAATAGCTCCTGAAGCTATAAAACACTAACATCATCTAATGCTAGAGATGTTTTAAAATTAAGAGTGGGGTCCAAAGTTCATGATCCTCATCCAAAACACCTATTAGATACAACACAAACTGAATTTTATAGAAAATTTTGAGGTGATTTAGTGTTACCTGGTAATATTAAAATAAGTCAAAGGTCTTTTGAAAAATGTAAACCCTGGTATGTAAAAATTAATAAGCAACAAATATCTTGTTGTTGTAAAATGCATGTTCAATTTCGTTATTTTTATGATGTTTTTCGATATATACTTTGTACTTTGCATACTAACATGATTATACAGGAATGCAGTATTAATATGCCACCTGAAACAATAAGGGAGTTTATATCAGGTTTGTTTTGTGAAAGATTTAATGGTAAATTGTTTTATTTAAGTTCTTGTATTTCTAGACAATGCACTAGCTGTGGAAATCTTTCATTCTTAAGAATTTGTATGCTTAAAAGTGTTGATAATGATTTTGGACAACAATTAGTAGATGTTGAAAGATTTAAGAATGTTGACTATTCTTTAAAAGATGGAAAAATAGGAAAGTGTTGTGATTTAGTTACGGAAAAAATTAGTGTACATGCATTCATGAGTGAATTTAAGAATAATTTGTACCAAAATATGTCATGCACTCTCAACATGCTCGATGGCTTGATGGCGAATTTTTCCCATGTAGAAACACATTTCCAATTGGTAGTTTACTTTCAGTGGTTGATTTTGTGGAAAATTATACTGTAGCTCCACAAGAGGAAATTCAATCACAGTATTATAATTCAGTGCAAGTAGCTATGTTTGTCCATATTGTTTATAGACATGCAGATGATAGCACATAGGATGATAGAATTTTTTTGAGGGAATATCATTTTTATTTGAGTGACAACCGATTACACTTGTCAGAGTTTGTTCAATATCGTTTCAATATATTTTATAGAAATTTAAGAGAAAGAGAAATCCAGATGACAGAACACCTCATATGGTCAGATAATTGTACGGGGCAATTCAAGAATGCTCAAATGTTATATTGGTTAAGTAAGGTTGACAAGAACTTAATGTCCAACATATATGGAGTTTTTTTGAAGCTGGGCCTAGTAAAGGAGAACATGATGGAGTCAATGTGTGTGTCAAAAGGATTCTTGCTAGAGAATAATTAAAATTTGAAGATTCGGTAAAATTCAAAGATGCGCGTGGGATTGTGGATTGGTGTAATACAAGATTATCTACACCTGGTTTGAGTGAGTACTCTACAGTTCGTTGATTTTTTGGTTGGTTAAAGAAGAGAACATTTTACCTAGAGTTCACTGTGAGATAGTCAATGGATCTACTAAATGGCATTCATTTAGGAGTTCGACAGCAAGCACATGGACTATCTAGACAAGGGAGCTTGCATGTTTTTGTCCGTTTTCTATCTCAGGAGATTGGGAAGCATGTGAAAATACAGAATGGGTTGAAGAGTGGGAGCAAAGATCATTGACACCTGCACAAGCACACAATCAATATGAAAGAACTATTGAAGAAAATGATCAAGTGTTTGCATCTGAAGACTATGACCATGTTTCAGACCTTGTACAAGAAGGTAATTTAATTCAATTTATTTCATTTTATTTCACTTTATTAAGTTATTTTGTAATACTAAATTATTTATATGGATACGTGCAAGTTAAATTAAATCAAATTTTGTTTGCAGGACATGTGTATGTTGTTGTTGCACCTAAGGGGAATGAAGAGGAAACAAAATATTGGTTGGTTCATTGTGTGGAGACTAAACATAAGTTAATAGCACCTTGAGAAGATGATGATGGCTATCATTATCCAACAAGTATGGTGATCCCCTTAAGACATCCCCTTAAGAAAATTTTGATAACAAGTATTTGATTAGGCCTTAAGGAATTTTTTAGAACAAGTCTTTGATCCCCTTAAGAAAATTTTGAGAGATTATTTGATGATGTTTTTAATGTTTTCGAATAGGATCGATGGTGGTTGTTGGAACTTGGCTACGAAAATACTTAATAAGGAAGAATGGGCTACCTACATTCGAAGATTATGAAACATATAAAAGGATTATACACTATTCACATTTGGTGGTGGCAACAAATATAAAACTAGATCGATATCGTGGAAGACCTACAAATAAAGTATTATGGAAAATTTCTATGGAAGAGCATGAGACAATCATAGATGCATTGCAAGAAAAAGAGGATGCAGATGGTACAATGGAATAAGTAAATATAGGTAAATATAGTTTTAGTTTTATATTGTCCTTTTAAATAGATAGAATACATATTTTCATATTGCTCAAGTGTGTTATTAGTTGAAATTGATTTAAATTTTAGATCCTTAAGCCATAATCACAAAAAGGAGATTCCATGCAGATTCAACCTAGACAACATGGAATACTTGGTAAAAATGGGTAATTATTAGTTAAATTATATTTAAATACATGCTTTGATTATATATCGATAGTGCTTGTACATTAATAGTTAAAATTGATTTATTATCCTTTTTTGTATCCTTAAGCCATCATCTCATTGATCTCATACTTTGAAACAAAAAGGAGAGGATGCTTGGATTCAACCTACACACATGTATGGAATAATTTTAAATACAGGTACTTGAGTTGTGTACATATAGATAGTTTTATATAAATTAAAATATGTATGTTTTGATGATTTCATTGATATTGCTTATACCTTTTTGATATTAGGTGGTGTGAAGACCTACTACATTCCTTAAGACATCGTATTAAGATCCCTTAAGACATGTTGTAATTAGCCATATCCTAAATATTATACTTAATTATATCATTTGTTATGATGACTCACCCTAAAGTATAATACTTGTTTATATCACTTAATATTTATACTTAATTATACTCTTCTTCGATCCCCTTAAGATGTCGTATTAGGACCCCTTAAGACACCCCCTTAAGAAAACCTATAAATTAGTGTTGAATGATATTATTTGTTTTGACAACTTATTAATTAGTGTTGGATGCTATTATTTGTTTTGACAGCTTATAAATTAGTGTTGGATGCTATTATTTATTTTGACAGCTTATAAATTAGTGGTTTTTGTGGAACATGAGGTCAAGAGGACTTTTATGTTCTTAAGTTTTCTCTAACACTTTGCATGATTTGTAGATATGGGACTACATTATTTAATTTCAAAACTTTATCCTATTTTTGCATAATTAAGCTCTTTAATTTAATGTTGTAAAAGAACTAGGAAATATGGTGTATACTTATAGAGCAACTTTTTTGGAAAAACTCATTGCATTTTCATTGGTATTTGTGTTTAGTTTATAGAAACCATAAACCATAGGACCTAAAGCCTAGGATATGATCTCTAAACCATAGGAACTAAAGCCTAGGAGATGAGCCCTAAAAAACCCTAGAAACCCTAAACCATAATCCATAGGACCTAAAGCCTAGGAGATGAGCCCTAAACCATTAACCCATATAGATTTGTTATTCTAAGCATCTCATGAACCCTAAAAACCATAAACCATAAACCATGGGACCTAAAGCCTAGGAGATGAACCTTAAAAGATTTGTTATTCTTAGCAATTTTTTGTGTACTTTATAATGATGTTGCTCAATTTCTCTTATTTTATTTTGGAATATGCTTTCAATAATTTATCCTTCTCTTGGACACTTTGAAAACCTAGGAATGTAACAAATTAAATTATAAAGTGCCACAAACTCTACTTGATAAGGGTATCTAAATTGATCTATTTGGGGAGGCTGTTAATACAAATGCATTGAACTTATGAATTGTCATAACAAATGTTCACTTAGATAAAGCTCTATTATGGAATATTTTTAAACATATTTTTAGGTGTTTCATTTCATTATTTAATTGTTAGGATAAATCTAGAGCACTATTCATCATAGAAAGAAGGGATAAATAATTAGTACCAAGTGAGAAATATCTACTACCCTATCACTATGGACTTTTATTGAACTAGATGTCCATGAACATAAACATGCTTGATTAAAATCCAACGATATGGTTGGTGTACTAATACATCTTTTAGTTTTTAAGGAAATTCTACATCATGTAGACCACATTGATTGTCCTATATTATACTATTCTTTGATCCCCTTAAGACGTCATATTAGGACCCCTTAAGACATCCCCTTAAGAAAACCTATAAATTATGTTTAGTTTATAGAATTTATTAATGCTTTTGTTCTCTAATCTTGTATGTTATTGTTTATTTCTTAAAATTTCATCCTTTGTGGTATATAAACATATTTCTTTTGTTTGTAGATTATGATTTTTTTCTTATTTTATTAGATAAAACCTGTGTATTACGACCCCTTAAGACACCTTATTAGGACCCCTTAAGACATCATATTAGCACCCCTTAAGACATCCCATTAGGACATGAATTGAATAAGTTCATTGACTAATTATCGCTAATTATTGATGTACATATCATGTATATCATGTACATGGATCACTAAATTTGTAAAGTACAAATATTAAAATATCCTATTAATGTCAACTTTAATTTCATATTTATATTTAATTTCACATTAATGTCCTATGTACTAATGTCTTGACTATGAACATAAATGTATATGTGTAAATTAAAATTGAACAATAACAAAGTCCATCATTTACAATATATTAAGTGCATGAAACCAATATATTAAGTACATGAAATAAAGTCCAACATGGTACATGAGAAACCAAATATGTAATCCATGAAATAATCAAATATAACCCATAAAATCATGTTTAGGTCATGTATCGTCTCTATAATCAAGAGACCTATTCACACCATGCGGACTACATGGATGACTTGAAACACTCTGTACAAGAGAAAGATGAAATCAGATGTAAGACGATGAAAAATGATTTAATGATAATTTAATTTATAATTCATCATAAAATTAAATTACCATCATATATGGGTCTAGATGCTCTAGTGCACCTGAACCAACCTCTAAATTCTCTAAATCAATCTACATAAACAAGACAAAGAAAGTTGAAATTAGATGTAAGTCTACAATTAAAAATTATTTAATTCATGTTAATTTATAATTTATGATATTTTAATTGTACCATATTCTGAGGTTGTGCACCCTCTACTCCTGGACTTGTTTGTGCATGCTCAACTACAAGATGTGTCTCATGTTATAAAAGAAAAATAATTTAAAACATGTATTAGGTCATATTATATATATATATATATATATATATATATATATATATATATATATATATATATTCAATTTAAAATTTAAAATTAAAGTTATTCAGAATATATAATTTGTAATTGACTTTAAAAAAAAAAATTTAAAAAAATTACCATGATATCTAGAGCCTGCTCTGCATTTCCTCCTAGAGGTGTAACTATGACTGATTCATGGTAGAAAGTCACAGTAACAAAGTCCTACAAGATCAAATTTAAAGCATGTATACTTGAATTAGGTTAAAATATATATATTCAAGTTTTCACATTTTTTGTAGAAATTTTCTTAAACAACCTGAAATTCAGAGTCCTCACGAGTAGTCGCAACATCTAATGTTTGCTCGATGCACATTCTCAATCTCGTATCAACCTAGACATACATGTAGACATTTAACGCTTATAATATTTACAAGTGTACATGCACATTTGATATATATTGAATTCAAAATTCATAATTGTAGCTATACTAATGTAAGTTAAGCAATTTACAATATAAATGTACCTACCCCTGATCTGCGACGCTCGATAGTGGAGGAGTACTCGACAACCTCCCAGGTGGAATTGGCGTGGAAGTCGATTAAATCCCCTAAACCAACATAAATATTTAAAACATATGTTCATGATTCAATTATACAATTTGAAACGCGAGTTAGAAATTATTTCATATATAATTTAAAATTTTGAAATCAAAATGCCTCATAAGGGTTGTCGACTAGGACTACTGTTGATGTATGTACTCACGGAGCGGATTATCGCCCCATCGTTAGTGTCATCTGTACACCAAACAGTTTGATTGTTAAAATGTATTGAAAACTTTTCTTTGATATACATTTATTAAAATTCTTATAAATTCAACATGTAGATGCATATCTATACCTGTGTCCCAGTGTCCTCAAGGTGATGGTCTGTTGTAAGAAATTCTATAAATGAACTGAGATGACTAGATGAACCACCAGAATCTCTACGTCCACCCAAACTAGGTGTGGCCTGATCGGTTCCATAGAATAATTGATGGCAACTAGTACATACATGTGGTCTCAACACTCCTAGAGTGGTACTCAGACCAAATCCATAAAACACTCCTGCATCACTGTCCTCTCTATGCTCCCTACTTGCTATTGCAAAATCATGTTGATCAAGGTCTCCTGTGAGCGTACTAAGGGATCCTAATGTCGATACCACTGCACGTTGATGCACAGGTGCAGGAATGGCAGGACCAAGAGGAGAAAAAAGGGGTTGTGCATGCATAGGATGTTGGGGATCAACCCTTGCCCCTAACCTATGTTGTGGCATGCCACCACCAACACCCTAAAATGATTTAAAATCAAAATAATTGGGCTTTTGTCCCATAAAAAACTCTACATATAGTTTCCTAAAAAATTACAATGGGACCTCCAAATTAGCATGTGGTGGATTGTCAAATACCATATACCATTGATCCCAAAAATGTGCACTCATCTGTGGATGTATACACCACCTCATGGATATTCTAGATTTATTGGGAGGAATGGGTTGTCGAGTAACAGAGTCGATAAAGTAAGGGGATAGATGGGCTTTTGTTATTTTAAGGTCTAAAATTTGTTTATAGGAGAGACCGTCTGCATAAAATTGTCTCATCTACTCTCTTTCTCATCTATGCATATGTAGATCAAAATTAATAGTCCTAATGGCATCCACAATGTTTTGCATCGTAGATGCAAAATGTCTCACGTGTTGTGGAATCAATGCTTGATTTTTCATAGCATTGATTTGATTTGTATGGATGTCACTTGATCATTTATACGTTCTCGCAAGCAAGCCTCATCAGATCCAGCGGGTGGTGGATGTGGGATATTAAGTGGAGGGGGAGGTGGAGCCTGGGGTGGAGGTGGAGGTGGAGGTGGCTGAGGTGTTGGATTGATGATATCATCAATGTTAAATTGATCCATGATATCAGATATAAGTGCACCTGCATTAAATTATACAAAATTAACATACAAACTTACAAAATTGTAAGAAATAGTTTAATTTGAAGCGTACATGCAAATTTGTTTAAATAGGATGTGCACACATATACATACATGTACATACATTGAGTGAACTTGAGCATGTGCATAAAAATTTCAAAATTTAACATGTACATACATTTTTTTTAAAAATACGATGCATAATTTGCATGCATACATCATTCAACTAAACTATGTACATACATACAAATTTCAAAATTTAAGATCTAGAACTATGCAATTTTAATACATGTACATACTAAAAAATAAACTTGAAACATTCACAAAAAGCTCATTTTATGTCTAACACATATATATTACATTTTTCCAACAAGAGAAATCATGATCGAGTAGATGGTCATAAAATATATACTATTATAAATTCATCATTATAAGTTCATAAATTCCACCAAATTCATAAATTCATGTCACTAAAAATATCCATCCAACCAGAATCATAAATTCACGTCACTAAAAATATCCATCCAACTAAATTCATCACACAAAATATCCATTGAATCAAATTCATAAATTCATAACTATAATCTATCATTGTCTTAATTTATAAACTATTGTGGCTCTCTACTGCATCTCTTCATTTCTTTTTGTTTTCCTTTTCAGAATCATAAGTTCTCCTCTCCTCTAGCCATTATCGATGCTCATCTAAGATCCCATCCGTAGACCTAACAACATCAACAACCTTTTGCATCCTAGATGCAAATATCCTCAAAGGTGGTGTGATACATTCTTCATTTTGAATAATGTTGATTTGATCTTGGATGGTTCTAACATTGGCATTGATTCGTGCTTGCAAGCGAGCACCATCAATTTCAGGTGGTGGTGGTGGGTGGGTTATGAGGTGGAGTGGGTGGAGTGGGTGGAGGTGGAGGTGAAGGTGGTGGAGATGGATGGCATGGAGGTGGATTATGAATATTATTGAATTGATCCATGTGATCTCTAAGATATAAGTGTTAGAAACCCTAGATCAGACATGCAAACCTAAACACCTTCCATAGAAGAGAAAACATAAAAAAGCAGAGCTTTGCATGCGAATGTGCAAAATGATATATTCAGGAATTCAATATTACAATGAGATGATTTGCTTTATAAAAGCAAAGTATGCAACCCTAACGTTGACCTAAAATTAGCTCAACCTAAGTAAAGTTATGCAAGTGTAATTAAATATTAATTACACTAACACCCCCCCATAAGTGCAACTTAGGGAGACTAAAATAAGCATGCACCTAAAACTAAGATGAATGCAAGAAAGCATGAATGGGTCCTAGCAACTAGGCCTGATCAGGTACCCATGTACAAATGCAATAATGAGGTAGAGAAGGAAAACCAAGTGGGACAACCCCCCCTACAATGAGATGACTGCTGCAAAGAAGCACTGGAAGAACATTGTCGAGTAACACTAGAACCGCAATCCGGCAAGCAAGGAAAGATACTTCTATCTACAAGAAACCATATTGAAATCATCATAATGTGACAGTAGACCCGATGCCACGGAACACTCGAAAACACCAAACTGGAACAACCCTAGAATCCATAGAGCAATAGTAGATGATATGATGATGACAGAATCTAGAAGTCGTGAATCTCGATGCCGATGCCAAACTAAGACTGAAACTCTTCCATGGGAAAAAGTACCATACAGACTCAGGAACAATAACCACAAATTTAGTGGCCCTCAAACTGAGATGGATGCAATGCGGATCACTAACCATAGGCTTTCAATCTAAAGTGTGAACCAAAATGAATCTAATATGTGTCAAGCTCAAACAAAAATGTGGCCAAAAGAAACTAAGAAACCAGATTACAACCCATGCGAGTTGCCATCAAAACATGATGAAGATTATTATGCAAGAAACCCCCCCGATGGAACTTTATATCAGTTCGTTTATTACAATCCCCAATGACTAAAAAAGGAGAGAATGCCTAACATGCATAAATAGAAAATTAAAATAGACCTCACATCTGTGTAGAGGACTAAACCAGCTTTCCAATGCTGAAAGAATGGCGAAAAAAGGATCACCGAGTCAAAAGATAAGCCCTCCGGAGTGAAAAATAGAACATCTGAGTTCAAATACCTGCAAAATAAATCTGGAGAAAAATCTAGAAAAAATAAAACATTGAATAGATCGGTGCCGGAATCAGCTTTCCAATGGTATCTCGTTTTCAAAAAACGGACACCGTACGCAAAAGTTATACCCGATTTCATCAAAGGTGCTCTAGAAAGGCCAATAAACCCTACAGGCAGCCCAGGGGGCTAAAAGAAAATGGCCCCTGGTCCTGCATGTGACCAGGGGCTAGCGGACAGGGGGCTGGGGCGGAGCCCTTGGTCGCCCATATGACCTACACGAGGGCTAAGGACCGGTCGGGGGCTGGGCGCATAGCGCCCGGTCCCCCATACGACCAACAGACTGTGCATTGGAGCCCGCGGGGGCTGAAGAGGGCCGGCGGAGCTGGAGGGGCAGCCACCGGCTAGAGCGACGGGCGGGTGGCCGCTTGGTGGCGTGGTGGTGGCGGGATCCTTTAACATTGGCAGCACAAAACCCAATGCGCGTTTTGATTTTTATTTTTATTTTCGTGCAACTTCGCCAAAATCGATGAAACGAAAGGCGATCTTAGGGTTTTTGGCCGTTACAAACGCAATGGTGACCTCTATTTCTGCTCAAAATACTTCAAAAAAATGGCAACCTCCAGAGCTTGCAAAAAAATACCAAACTTGAAACCCTCACAGATCTGGCAAATCATGGCCAAAATCTGCAAAATAAAAGCCAAACCTGACTTTTTCCAGTGCTCTGAATCCAATGGTGAGGCCCAATCTGATCCAAGATGCTGCATAAATGAACTCAAAGCAAAAAATCCTCGAGGAACCCCGAACGAA